>PVIU01004504.1:0-75076 GCA_004026605.1 Ondatra zibethicus | reverse complement strand
GGGTCTGGGTTATCTCACTCAGGTTAGTGTTTTCTATTTCTGAGATGGATTTCTTAGTGCAGACTTGATAGGGGCAGGTCCTTGCTTTTTGGTCCGTTATTTTACGGAGCATTAAAGCTGATTGATTATATTTAATATCGCCTTGAACAAAATGATTTCCACGTATCTCTCAATATTTGTGTTCTTTGTTTTCATTCTTAACTAATTTCATGAGTTCAGTATTTTTATCTCTTCTATCAGCTGGTAGTTGGTTCTATTTTAGAGTCTACAGTAATGTGTCTTTAAAGTTTGACATCCCCTCCCTCGTTGAGGCCACGTATTTTATTTCTGTGTCTGTTATAACAATAAAGTGTTGATTGTTTTCAGCAGTTCTGGTTTCATGTAAGTAGAAAAGAAGTGAATTGTAATTGCCTGTATGTTAATCATTTCTGACACTTTCCCCCATTTCTTATTATCTTCCTTTGTCCTAAAGTGTATCATTTAATAGTTACTGTAATACATGTATTCTGCTAATATAATCTCAGCTTTTGCTTGTCTGAAAATACTTTAAAACCTTCTCCTGCCCACAGGCTTTCACTATGTAGCACAGGCTAGCCTCAAACTTGAATTCTTCTATCTTGGCCTTTCTGGTAGCTGGACTTACAGACATATACCACCACCCTCCACATGCCTCATTTGTAAATGTTTCTCTGGATACAAAATTCAAATTGACAGGTTTTTTTTGTTTTGTTTTTGAGTACCCTGAAGATGCCATTGCATTGTGATTTACTTGCATTGTTTTTTTTATGAGATGCTTTGCACTCTTGTACATATTCTGCATGCAATGTCCTTACTCTGGCTACTTCCATATTTTATATTAATATGCTTTGTCACTTTAAAAAATGTGTGTGTGTGTGTGTTTACACATATGGTGTCTTAGGGTTTTTTTTTTTTTTGCTGTGAAGAGAAATCATGACTGTGGCAACTCTTACGAAGAAAACATTTAACTGAGGTGGCAGCTCACAGTTTCAGACATTCATTGTCATCATGACAGGGAGCATGGCAGCTTATCTTCTAAAGGCCCAAGAACGGCCTTTATCCCAAGCCACCCAATGCCTTACCATTCACGAGGAGTACTTGCATTTAATCTCCTTTGGGGAGGAATGAGCTGTCTGCGGCTGGTATTTGTCAATTGTAATATAGAATTGTTCAACTTGATAGGGGTATGAACTTGAGTCTGGAGGAAGCTGTAGTTGGATTTTTCTTTGGGCAGCCAGCTCACAGATAATGTCATGGAGACTTCTTATTAACTATGAAAGCTTGGCTTATAGCTTAGGCTTGCTCCTAACTAGCTCTCATAACTTAAATTAACCCATTACTATTAGCCTATGCTTTATCATGTGGCATTTTACCCTTCTTTCACACTGTACGTCCGGCTCCCTCCATGTCTCCTTGGCATCTCCTATGCACTTAGAGTCCTCCTTCTCTTCCTCTTTTGCCCAGAAAATCCTACCTATCTCTCCTGTCTAGCTATTGGCCAATCAGCTTTTTATTCACCAAGTACAGCAACTCAGCATCATATAGTGTACAACTATCCCACAACAGGAGGCATTGTTCATGGAATATTCCTACCCATTTATAGATGGGACTCTACTCTGCAGAGAGGGTAATGCCTGACTATGCATTCGACTAATGGAGATATGACAGAAATCGATCTATTATTTTATTTCTGTTTGTATTAATCTTTTGAGCTTTCAACATTTCTCCCCACTTGCTCTCAATCAAATAGCCACAGGAGGGGCATTTATATAATGTGCCTTTGACAAAATGACATACCCTGGTTCGCTGGAATAGAGTCACCCTATCCATCTTGAAGAGATGGTGTTGTGGTTTGAAAGAAAATGGCCCCCAAAAGGAGTGGCACTATTAGGAAGTGTGGCCTTACTGGAGTAGGTGTGGTCTTGTTGGAGTTAGTGTGTCACTGTAGAGGCAGGTTTTGAGGTCTCATATCAACTACTTCTCCAGCACCATGTCTGCCTGCATGCTACCATGCTTCCCACCATGATGACAATGAACTAAACCTCTGAACTCTAAGTGAGCCACCACAACTAAATGTTTTCCTTTATAAGGTTGCTGTGGTCATGGTTTCTCTTCACAGCAATAGAAACCCTAATTATGACAGAAGTCTTCTCGGAATACTGACTTCATGATCTGAGCTAGAGGCTTAGCAGTCACTTTTCTGTGATTGAAGGGGGTGGAGTTGGCTGGAGGGCCCCTTCCTAATTAACTTATGGTGTTCAAGGGAACTTCAAACCCCTAGCTTCCTCAGGAAAGTTCTTGGGATAACCCAGGGTTGGAGACTGATCTTGGCCTAGCCTAGTGTTAGAAGACCCAAGTCTATCTGCTCAACACTCAAAAGCTAGTATTTGAGGAACGTGAATGACAGGAAAGAAATCAGGTTTATTCAAAAGTTGGAACACTGAGGAGATGGGGAAATCTATGATTTCCTCCCCAGAAAAGGCTCTCTTGGAGAACTGAGGTACATGAGTGGGCTTCTATGGAGAGAAAAGGATAGTGGTGGGGTAGTGTTGGGAAGGCTGTGTGCTGAGAAGGAGTAATGACATCAGGGAGGTTATACTCTGAGCAGGGTGTTTAACATCCAGCGTGTGTGTCTCCTTCCTTTTTCCTAGCTGGAAAATTGCAACAGATCTTGGCGTCCTATGGGTGGTTCTTAGAATCTTATTGACAAACATACTACTTTTCTACACACTAACTTCCTAGAGGTTTATATATACTTTGTTGGTGTGGCGGACTAAAGCAAGAAGGGTGGTACACATTCTAATGTCATCTGAAGGCCACCCAATAGTCTGGATTTTGTAAATATGAAGAGAGATTTCATATCAGTTAACATCTTAATTGGTTAGGTGTGGTCTTTGGGAAAGGAAGACAAAGGGCAATTCACAAGGGGAGAATCGCTACACACCAGTCTCTCTCAGAACTGTTCAGGCCTGATTCTGCTTTTAGGAATTCCTGTGAGCCACACAAAAGTTAGATGTCACAGAATTAGGTCGGCACGATAAATAACCAAGCCAGCTCAAAAAGAACGGGCATTTTTTAATGGTTAAAAAGGGGAAACTCACGCTACAAGAGCGGGAGGTCATATGTCCTATCCGTCCGGCAGACACCGCATGGAGAGGGCGGGCACCTGTGTGCTCTCGGTTTTGCTACCTGGAATCCAGGTAGCCACACCCTAACTAGATGTGATTGGTTGATAGTTTCCCCATCAGCTAGAACCATTGTAAAACCGAGAGTTGACAATAATCCTTATGCACTGCCTTTGCCTCAGCTGCGCGGAAAACCTGTCCTCTGTTCCCTGAGCACAACTCTCCTGATCCTGTGCCTGTGGGCCTGAGGTCCTCCTCGAGAAGAATTCCTTTTAGAAAATATATAGTGGGCTGGAGAGATGGCTCAGTGGTTAAGAGCACTGGCTGCTCTTCCAGAGGTCCTGGGTTCAATTCCCAGCAACCACATGGTGGCTCACAACCATCTGTAATAAGACCTGGCGCCCTCCTCTGGTGTGTGGACGTACATGGAAGCAGAATGTTGTATACATAATAAATAAATAAATCTAAAAAAAAAATAGAAAATATATAGTGTTTGCATACTTCTTTATTGTCTATGTATGTACAGATATATGAGGGCATATGTGTGCCATGGCATTTTGTTACTGTCTAGGGGTCTTGATCAGGTTCGTTTCTCTCTGCCAGTTAAAAAATTAAAAGGCAGGAAGAGATCTGGAGGGCAACAGGCAGCAGTGGGAAATTCTCTGACACAGTACACAGAATCAGCAGGGGAAGAAAGGTTTTTTTTTTACTAGGGGTGAGGAATTACACAAACACACACACACAACACACAAACATGTCTGTGTGTCTGAGTGTGTTTTAGCAGGCACCAAGAAAATTGAGTCCATTGTCAAGGGTTGTTTTTGTAACAACTGTTCTTTTTGTTTTGTTTTTAAGAATTTAAAGGGTTTCTCTCCCTTCATTTAGGATTGGTTTGAACAACTCAATTTCTGATTAGCCCACAACTGTTATGTAAGCATGTCCCTATCCAGCCTTGGACGCCTCTGTTCATGCCATCAGCAGGGAAGAGGGAGTCCCCCCGTGGAAGAAAACCATACCACCCAGACCTCTGTATTAAGATGCCAGGATTTTGTCTCAGGTCAAGAAACTGAGGAAGAAATAAGCCAGCCATCTTGGAAGTACACCATCTTCATTATTTAGTCATGCCCCCTGTCCCTATATACCTATCAGGAAACCTAACTCCTAGTTATAGTAGTTTAACTGTGGAAGGTAAGTTCGTGGGTTGGAGGCAAGGGGTACCATCAAGTCACACCAGGCAACAGATCTCATGTGGGAGGCTTATTGACTAAGGGGGAGCAGTGCGGCAGGCTCTGAGTGAGAGAGCGGAAGAAAGAGAGTAAAGGGTGAGAAGGGCTGCTGCTGCTGATGCTGATGCTGATGCTGATGATGCTGATGCTGCTGCTGCTGCTGGTGATGATGGTGACGGCAACAATGATGACGAAGATGATGACGATGACGATGATGATGATGATGTGACCTGCTAGGTTCCTGAAGACAGGCTGGTATAAATACCCGAATGCTAACCCTAATCTAGTCCCTCTGTACGTGTGGAGGTCTGAGGACAACTTGAAGGAGCTGGTTCTCTCCTTTCACCATGTGAGCCCAGAAATCAAATGTTAACCCCACCAGGCAAGAATAAGACCACTACCAAAATTTTTGAGCCAAATTTGAAGCAAGATTTATTAAATACCGGCCAGGACAATGGGCACTAGCCAGGTGCGTACCTGTGATTCCCTGAGTCTGGCAGTGAATTACATTAGTCAGGGGCGTATAAAGACAAAACCCACAAGGCTGCACACTTCCTGCCTTTGTCCAATTAAAGATTAGCATACATCCTGACGTACTTCTTGTTTGTGTGCGTTCAAACACATCCTGTGCAGCCGGGGCAACCAACCTTGTTTCCAGAAGCGAAAACAAGTGGTTCATTATCTTACATGCATAACAGTCCCCAGCATCCCAGGAAGTTACCTGACCTTAAGCAAGTGAGGCTTACAGGTTAGAGGCATTTTTGTTTTATAGCTCTCTAAAGCATAGTAATTTAAACTTAAAACATAACTTTAGCTACCATACAAACTCAGTCATCAGGCTTGGCAACAGGCACCTCTACCTACTGTACCATCCCACTTGCCCCAGGAAAATGTCAATTTTTTTAATGAGAGAAGAAAATGAAATCTGAATGGGATACATGGACTGGTCCTAAAAAGATGATCCAAAGAGGATCACAAGCATGGCTTTGTAAAATAAAAACAAAACCAAGCAAGAGTGAACGTCAGGCAATGGCTTTAATTTTGATGTATATTTTATCAGATTGCAAGTAGGAGTCATCATCAAAGTGCCGGATTAAAAACTGGTGCAGGAAAATTCGAAAGTATGGCGTGTCCCATTGCCCGCCACCTGGCTACACTGGAGGCCTGCTTCTCAGTATGTGTCCTGCCAGTTTTGCTAGGCACAGTAGCGCTTACTTCAAGACCGCTTCTGCTCTTCCGAGAACCACTGGGGAGCCAGACACTCGGCAGAATGTCTGACGGGCACCTTGGACTAGATCTTTTCGAGGTGCAGTCTTTCCTTCCAAGCTTGAATAAAAAGAGATAAATGGGGAGGCAGCTCAGGGAATGACGGGCTTCCCTGATGTATGATAGGAAAATTAAGGAGAGAATGAACTCCAGTTCCACTGTCAAAGGACAGGGACTGGGGCAAAGTTCCACTCTGCCACCCTGCAGCCCGCTAAGGCGTTCTTCCTCTTCGTCTTTCCTTAGATCGGTCCAAATAGGAATTTGAGGATTTGAATCAGAAAACAAGTTCAGGACTAACCAGAGTGGCGTGGAATTGGGTATTTTAAAAGATATTTTTTAACATAGTGGGTTTGGTTTTTGTTTTTTTCCACTGTTGTTTTATTTTCAGGATATGGTCTCACTACATAGCCATGGCTAGCCTGGAACTCACTATGGAGACCGGGCTGATGGAAAACTCACAAGAGATCCACCTATTTAACCTCTGTTGTAAGCACTATGGTTAAGGGCCAAACTAACAAAGACAGACAGATGTACCCCACAGCACGGGTACCAGCTTATGTAAGAGATCTGTCATTGTCGTTACAACATCCATATATAAAGTTTTGGAGAATTTTGAAGCTATTAACTTGGAAAGTTTATTAAGGAACATAAAGGAGGTTCAGGATGGTTCCTAAGAAGCACATGGCAGGGTTAGAGTTAAAAAAAGTAAAACTCGGGATGGCAAGGGAGCTGGAAAGTATGATATCCTTACTGTCAACAAAGTTAGAGGGCTTATTTCCCCCAGAAAATTAGTGGGCAAAGGAAGAAAGCTTTACACAGGTTGTACGCAAATAGGCCTCAAATCAGGGCCATTGCTATTTAAATATAAAATATGTATATATAAAAATATGTATATGCAAGGGAATAGCATCCTTATGTCAGCAACCTTCACAGTAAATATCGCCAATCACAACAGAAGCATTGCCACTCAGCAGGTGAGGGGTTGGGGTGAGCGGTCCCTTCACCTCTCTGGTCCTCATCACCTTCCCCATCTTTCTAGCCTGCCACAGCCAGTTTTTGGGGTTCCCTGACATGGAAAGAGGAAATGGTACTCATTTGCAGGGAAGGGATTTTGCTGCAAGCTTAAACTTAATGCGTGTTCAATAACCAAGCAGACAACTTTTGTCAAGTAAGATATCAAACTCTGTAGGGTAAGAAGTGGTAGATGGGGGTGGGGGCGTGGTGGCTGCTGTCTTCAGTGCTTTCACTTAAAAATGCTGATGCGTGAAGTCTGGGTTCTCATGATTGTGAACTCCTGCATCTATCTGCTATGGTGGGGGGGGGGGATTATTACAAGCTCTACTACCTATAGAGGGTATTTCCCTCCTCCTGGGATGGCCGTGTGTTCCAGAGGAAATCACCATAGTGTCCAAAATCAGTGTTGGTGCTCGGAGACAGGGTCTCAGGCTGGCCCATGCTTTGTAGCCTAGGATGTTCTTAAATCTCCAGTCCTCTTGCTTCAGACTTCCAAGTCTACCACCACGCCTGGTCTGAGACCATCATTCCAAAGCAAATATAGTCTACCCTAAGGTAATTGTTGCCTGGAGCACATCATCCTGCCCTGTGCCCCCACGGATACACACCATTTATTGTAAACTGCTAGAACCTTCTCTGAGGAATTCCAGCCCAGCAACCCTCAAGCCAAAGGGTCCCTGTCTGCAGTGCCTGTCTTCTGCTGGTTACCTCAGCCTTTGAGGGGGCTGGGAGCAACAGCTCTGGGTACATTAGAGGACATTGGGAAGGAGGGAGCTAAAGAGATTTCCACCTCAGCCAGCCTTGTCCGGTGCCTCTGAAATTCGCTCAGGGACGAACTCGCCTCGTTATCTTAAGTAATACCTTCTGGAAGAGGGCATCCGTAGGCTCACCTGAGGAACGAGTGTTCCTCTAATTAGTGAAATGTTTACCTTCTAATTGTCAAGTAGTTTCTTCTTCCAACCATTACATAACTGCCTCTATCTGAACCATCTGGAAAGACGCCCCTCCCCCCACTTCCTCAAATCCTTGTCTCCTGAACAGGAGGTGAGGCTGCTGTTATCAAAGTAGGTTCTGCACGGCGAGGCCTCCTGGCACTGAATCTCTGCTTCGGAAGCGCGGCTTAACTTTATAGCTAAACACACTAAAAGATGAGTTTAGGACTCCGTAAAAACTAGCTGAGCCTTGACCAATCACAACAGCCAAGCTCCAGCCAATCACAGACTACCAACTGGTCAGGCCACTTTCCAAGGAGGCAAACGCCCAGCTGTCACCAGGCCAGCTTTCTGTGCTCACTCCCCTCTTCTGTCTCTGGATGCTACCCGCCCATGATGCCCTGAGGAGATCTGTGAGCTCACCTGATTCTGACAGTCACCTGACACGATTGCTCTCCCCTCACATTCGGCACCCAAACTTGGTAAATTTTGATTTGTCAGTAGGCTCTCTCTTAAAAGTGTCGGATCATCCATGCCTGTCCCAACACAAAGAGCTTTTCGCTGTGTCTAGAGTCTCCTGGGCTCTCAGCTCCTTCCTTAAGTCCCCTGGGTTTGCCCCTCGTTAATCCTTCAAATGGAATTCCAGCTTCTTAACTTCGGGTTGCTCTTGGTTCTAAGGGCTCAAATGTACAAGACATTGAGGACAGGCCACGTGGTCAGTTCTGCCCAAGGCAATGTGATGCAGTTCCCAAGACTGGGTGCAGGCAAGGGAAAACCTTGAACTAGGCAAACCTAGAAGTCGACTCTGAGGTGGAATGCAGTTATCCTGTCCCAGATTTGGGGGGAATTATTACAATCTTGGTGCATAGGGCTGGCAGGTACCTGTGGCCTTAGATGGGAAAACTCTATGCACCTACTCCCATGGTTTAGACTCATGCTCGGTCAGGGTTTAGACTTTCAGTCACTGGTAGATATTTATGAGGTCATAGAATTTTACCGTTCCAGGGTCACCTTTAAGGGATTTAGAAAATTAGTTTAAATATAAAGTCAACTGAATCTAAAGAAAAGATTGCCTAATTAAATTGATTTAATCATTCCTATCGTATAGATGTGTTGAAATATCACACTGTACTCTGCAAAATATGCAAAAGTTTATGTCAAGTAATAAAATGGTTTAAGAGATTAGAAAGGTTTTACTACATTAATTTATTTATTGTGTGGGTGTGCACGAATATGTGTGGGTATACTTGTGCCACGGCTTTTGTGTCAAGGACAAGAATTTTGGGGAATTGGTATTTTGCTTTCCATCATGGATGTCCTGGAGATCAAACTCAGGTCATCAGGCTTGGCGACAAGTAGCTTTATCTGCTGGGCCATCTTGCTCGAAAACATTTAAAAACCATAATAATCAAAATTTAAAAGAACAAGGAAACCACGGCCCAGAGCTGAAGTCGAGCTGAACTTGACCTCGTGGCTTCATCCCTTCTCTTTCTGAGATATCAAGTCTGACAGGGCTAATCATTTTTTTTCCATTCTAAACGTTTTAGGGTTTATGACTACCCCAAAATTACTGGAGGGATAAAACTCTTCTACTCGGTGCTCTGGGAAGGAGGGAACTACTGCTGTGTTCGGTCACAGCTCCCAAGGCGCCACACATAGCTACCACCAGACCTGGGGACCTGGGGACCTCACCCTGGTGCTGGCTGCTGTCCCAGAAGGAAGGGAAGGTTGAGACTGTGTAGATTACTTCAGTATTAAGGGCTCCATCTCCCGAGAGTGACTGGTGTGACTGTGGTTTCTATGAGATTTTTAGTTCCTTGTTCCTTCTCTGACAGTTGGTCTATGACCTTGTGTTATTGGGCTGTGTGTTTCCTGGATTCCTGCTCACCCAGCGTAATGATGCTTTGAGCCTCTGAGCTTTCTGGTTTTCCATGTGTCTCTACCCTCACTCTGAGTACTCACGCGTGAGTGCCCAGCTTCTTGGTCCTCCCCTGGGCCTGCTCCTTACCTGGTTTCTCCATCAACCACATTCCCTGCGCTGCAAAGAATCTCAGCCTGAACTATTCCCTACCTAAATCTATAGCAGCTTTAAATACACCACCCTGAGGAACAAGCTTGACAAGTTATGAGTGGAACACTTTATAGGTTTTTTTTTTTTTTTTTTTTTTTGGTTTTTTCGAGACAGGGTTTCTCTGTAGCTTCGGAACCTGTCCTGGAACTAGCTCTTGTAGACCAGGCTGGCCTTGACCTCACAGAGATCCTCCTGCCTCTGCCTCCCGAGTGCTGGGATTTAAAGGTGTGCACCACCACCGCCCAACTTGCGGCACCTTTTAGGGACTAGCTGGCAACAGTCAGTTTTTAAAGCAGTGGACTAGCAGGAGGCTTCCATTTCCAGGTTCCTGTGGTAGGGTTCTGGGGCTGGTCACTCTCTGTGCTTTTTCTTAGATCAGCTGGAAAATGGTAATACAAATAAGTAGGCCCAAGTACTGTTTCTTCAAGCCGAGGTTGTCTTTGTCAAACCTGTGTTAATACATTCAAACTGAAACAATGGACTGCCACGTTGAACCTGAAAACAAAACAACAAAACGAACCCAAAATCACCAAGAGCCGGCAAGGATAAGGGACAACTTACTGCCGAAGAGAATGGAAGCAGTGTGGGTGCTGGCAACAACTGGGCGGTTTCTTTCTTACATTTGTTTATTTATTTTATCGTGATTTTTTTATATGAAGGGGGTGGGGAGAGGGAGAGGAAGGGGAGGGGAGAGGGAGGAGTAGGAAGAGGGAGAGGGATGAAGGGGTTATAGAGAGGGATCCAGGGAGAGGGAGAGAGAAAACTTGGTTTGAGGTGGGTTCTTTTTGTGTTCTCTGCTGTATATGGCAGATTAGCTGGCCTGTGAACTTCAAAGAAATCTTGTCTCTGCCTTCAGTCTCTCAACAGAAACAACAGGATGAGAGGAGTGTAGCACCGTGCCAGACTTTGTGTGAGTTCTGGGGATTTGAACTCAGGTCCTTATGCTCCCAAGACAAGTGCTTTACTGGCTGAGCTGTCTCTCCAGACTGAGGAGTTTGTGTCAAGGATAAAAATTCAAGTTTCAGGGTCTGTGGTCTGTGAAGTAGCTCTGTGGGTGGAACTGTCTGTGGCAAAACCCGATGGCTGCAGTTTGACCCACAGGATGGCAGGAGAGAACTGACTCCGGTAAATTGTCCCCTGACCTCCACTTGTGTGCTGTGGCACATTATTTCACACAGATCCATAGCCACACACTAAATAAATAAGTAAGTTAATACAATTAAACACCTTCCAAATTCACATTTCTCAAAACGCCGGCATTCCTCTCTTAGGTGTTACTCAAGAAAAATAAAACTTTATATTCACATAAAGCCCACAGGTAAATATTGCAGAAGCTATCTGTTCATAATTGTCAAGTGCTGGAAACAGTCCAACAGCCATGAGTAGGCGGATGAACAAACAAACTGGAGAATGCCTGCAACGGAATACACACCCCGTAGCAGGCAGCAAGGAAAGTGGGGACACAGAACAGCTTCCTTCACAAGGGCTCTGTGCTAAACAAAAAACCAAACACCCAGCCCTTGCAGAGCTCCTACTGGATTGCTCGGTTTATGTGACGTTATTGAAATAGCAAAATCGTGGAGGTGGATAGCAGAAGAGTGGTTGCCAAGAGTCAGGAAAGATGGGGAGGGGAGGAAGAGGGGGCGACTAGGAGAGTCTGTCACTAGGAGAGTAGATCCTTGAGGTGATGAAATGGTTTTGTACTGAACCATCCAGGAGGTAGGTACTTGTGGTAAGAAGACAAGTGTGACAGTAATGGCCACTTCCTGTTTCTGACCATCCGGCAACTGACTCAAGGGTTCAGGGACACTTGGTACTGTCTAAAAAAAAAAAATAAAAAAAAAAAAAACCAACCAGATTTTTTTTTTTACTCATTTTATTTTATATGCATAAATGTTTTGCCTGCCTGTATATATGTATGTGTGCCACATATGTGCTGAGTACCCAAGGAAGCAAGAAGAGTTCCCTGGATCCCCCAAAACTGGAGTTATAAAGGATTGTAAGCTTCTATGTGTAGTCTAGGGCTCAAACTCAAGTCCTCTGCAAAACCAGCAAATGCTCTTAACAGCTGAGCCATCTCCTTAGCCCCTCATTTAGGGCTGTCTTACTAACATTCTATGACTTTCTTTATTTGAAAGTTTGTATGTACATCTGTAATACCATGCTACATCTTACACGGGCACATGCACACATATATACATATACTATTGCGGAGATGAATCTCAGATACAGTGTACTAAGTAAAAGGAGTCACTAAAGGTGCCATGCTGAATGATGCCATTTGATATTCTGTGCTGGAGACGGGGTCTCTCTACATATCCCTGACTCACTATGTAGACCAGGCAGGCCTCCAAGTCACAGAAATCCACTTGCCTCTGCCTACAAGTGCTGAAATTAAAGGTGTGCACCACCATGCCCAGGGCCACCATTTGATATTCTAGAAAAGGCAACATTATGGGGACAAACAAGAGATCACAAATAGGACAGCACAAACACTTGGGATTATGGAATGAATGTTTTGGACCTGACTGTGCTGAGGTTACAAGACTCTACACACATGCTTAAACTCAAGGACTTGCACTTTAAAAAGAGTGAATTTTACTAGACATAAATTTCTAAATGAATTTTAAAAAGTTAATTGTGACTTATATACAGAACACTATACTTCTATCACAAGAAACTATCACAATTATTTTTCTGTAAGTTACATATTTGGCTTCACAATTTTAATGCCCACAGTGACACAGTCCTACTTTAAAACTTTCTGAGATTGTCTGACCAAGGAAATGGTCATTTTTACAATTATATCTCTTTGTGGTTTTGGTTCAGAAGTTGTTAAATCCCACCGGGGGAGAATAAGACCACTACCACAATTTTGAGCCAAACTTGAAGTAAGCTTTAATTAAATACTGACCAGGATGAGGGACTCTGGCCAGGTCCATTCCTGGGTCCTCAGAAAATGGAGAAGAGTCACGTTTTGCAGAGGCTTATAAAGGCAAACCCATAAGGGTGCATATTTTCCACCAGCTCCAATCAGGGACAAGCATATAACCTGACCTACTTCCTATCTATGTACCTACTGACAGGTGATCAAAGTGTAGTTGGATCAAACAAACTTGTTTAAAGAAAAACCATTTGGCTTGTTATCTTCTACAAACAATAGCCTCCAGCTGTGGGGGCCAAGTTAAGTCTGGGCAGGTCACCCAAAGGAAGTTCTTTTCTTCCAACTATTATCACCTACCAGAGTAGAACTCAGCCGCCCTTGATAAATTTGAGAAGAGGCCTGAGTCTCAGTTTACCCTGAAGCAATACCTGGTAGCAGGAAGGAACCACAAACTGAGATAACCTGACCCCCACCCAAGAGCAGACCATTCAAAGGAAATGCCTGACATTCCAACTGCTGTAGATAGGATCACCTGCCAGTGCACCTCACCAGGACACCCCTAGACAAATGTCAGCCAATCAGGGGTCCTGAACCTCAGAGACCCCCTCACCCCCACCTTTACTACTATAAAAACCCAATTCTAACTGAGCTCGGGACTCTCCAGTTATTCCAATACATGGGACGTGTGGAGAGACCGAGTTTGCAAACTTGATTAAAATAAAGGCTCTTTGCTTTTACATATGGGACTTGGTTTTCTTGTTGGCTTGTGGGGATTGTGTGGATTTGGGCATAACACCAGCTTCTCAGGGAGTATCTGTCCTTGGGCAAGGCGCTTACCGGTTAAAAACAGTTTGGTTTCACAGATCTCTTAGGAACAGTAATTAAAACTTAAAACATAACCTTGGCTCTCACACAATACAAAGCAGAAGAATTTGTGGCATTGCTGTGATATGATGAGACCAGACAAGCACTCTACCGAAGGAACTGTATCTTCAGTCACAAATGAGAAACCTGGATGGTGTTTGGTTTCTTGACCTACCATTCCAAGGGCAGCCGGGTGGACACCAAAGATGGAAGGTGGACCCCACATAATTGAAGTCTGAGTGGAGTTTGGAAAACCCAGCTTGAAACCCAAAAATGTTTGGGAAGGAGGCGGGGAGCTTTGGGAACTCATTGCATGTGTTGATCATTTTTGGCTGTTTTCTGGAGAATGTGTTCAGGGCTTCTCACCACAGCTCAGGTGTACATACTTTAACAGGGGACTCTTGAGCCTCGTGGAATTCGGGAATGCGGTGTGTTTGTTCATCTACCCCACCCCACTGCTAAGAGGTGTTTTAGCAGGTTCATTATTTATGCCTCCTATTGAATTTTTCCTCACTGCGAGGGAAAAAATGGTGGGAGTGTAAGCAAAATAACATCCCCCACCAAGTTAGTGTTGGCCAGTTATTTTATAATAACAACAAAGAAACAAACAAGGGCATCTGATATTAGTATCAAATAATACCAATCTCCAAAAATATATTGAGAAACAATTCTACCTCACCAGTTTTCTAGAAAAAAGTTTATGTAGAATTGGTATTATTTCATCCTTCAGTGTTTCATAGAATTTTTAAAAAATATTTATTTATTTATTATGTATACAATATCCTGTCTGTGTGTATGCCTACAGGCCAGAAGAGGGCACCAGACCCCATTAAAGATGGTTGTGAGCCACCATGTGTTTGCTGGGAATTGAACTCAGGACCTTTGGAAGAGCAGGCAATGCTGTTAACCTCTGAGCCATCTCTCCAGCCCCTTTCATAGAATTTTTTAACTAGTGTCTACTGGAGCATCCTTTGTGTGAAGCTTTTAAACTTCAAGTTCACCTTGTTTAATAAATATCTAGTTACCCAGACCTATATTTTTTGTGTAAACTTTTGTAGTCGGAGTCTTTCTTAAGGTTTATCTGTTTCAGCTAGGCATAGTGGTGCATACCTTTAATCCCAACACTCGGGGGGCAGGGGCAGGAGGATCTCTGTGAGATCAAGGCCAGCCTGGTGTACAGAGTGAGTTCTTGGGTGGCCAGAACTACATAGTGATACCCTGTCTCAAAAGAACAAGACAAAACAAACAAGCAAAAAACACATTAAGTTTTTAAAACTTGTCTGTTTCAACCACATTTCTATTTAATGTTTTAAAGTTACACCTAATAGCCCCCTTACAATCCTTTCGATGCAGTTTTTCAATAGGGGTTATGGACATTTGGTCTGGACAGTCTGTGTTAAGGGGGCATGTCCTACACATTGAGGAAAGTTCAGCTATGTCCCTCATTTTCTGTGCTAGATGGACATTACAGCAATGTCCCTAGATGTTGCCAAACACCCTCTGTGCGGGACGCAGCTCCCATGCTGAAATGCTGCTTTCTGTGGTGGGTGCACAGCGGCGGCAGCTCTCTCGGTGCCGGGAATTCACAGCTCCTTTCTCTTTTGATTTTAACTCATAAGTTTTATTATTCTCCTCAGAGCATCAATTCTGGTTTCATTGATTTCATCTTCTTTTCAATTTCATTGATTTTTTTCCCCTCTTCTGACCTTTCGTGGCACTTAATGGACTTTCTTCTACTCCCTCATATTTAATTTGTTCTACTCTCTTAATTGGCTCCTGAGAAATGAAAAATCATTGATTTTAAACATTTCTTCTTTTCCCAAGGTTTTGGCTCATAACTTCACTATCATACCCCATAGATTCTGGTGTGTTATGTTTCCAGTTTCCTTCTGTTCAAACCACTTTCTGATTCATCTGATCTCTTTGATTCAAGGGATGTTTAGAAGTATGATGTTTAGTTTTCAAGTATTTGTGTGTTTTTAAGAGGTCTTTCTGTAATTGATTTACTATTTAGTTTTATTGTGACCAGAGCATAGACTTTGTGTAATTTGAAGTCTTTTAAAGTTTACTGAGACAAGAGACTTGTATTCAGATAGAATGTGATCTACCTTGATAAATATTATGTACACATGTTCTTTTTAAGTATACTCTATATATACTCTACAAATACCACTATGTAGCTGATTGGCAGTGTGACCAAACTCCTCTATGTCATCACTCCCAGACTGCTTCCATCAATTATGGTGACAGAGATATTGGTACATCCATTTATGATTATGAGTTATAGTAGTGTCCCAGTCCTGTTCTATTGCTGTGAATTCCATTGCATGGAATAATAATCCTTTTGTATACTCTAAATATATTTTACTCTCACTGGTTAATAAAGACCTGAGTAACAGAGAGAACACTGGGAAGAAGAAAGGTAGAGTCTGAGGAGCCTAGAGAAAATGCAGATAAAGTATGAGCTGAACAGTATTGGGATAGGGCAGGATTGAGATAGGTCACCAAACCACATGGTAGATTATAGATAAAATATGGGTTAATTTAAGATGTAAAAGCTAGTTAATAACAAACCAAAGCTATCGACTGAGCATTTATAACTACTAATAAGTGTCTGCGTGGTTATTTGGGAGTGAATGGCAGGACAGAGATGGCCAGCAGGCCCTATGTAAAACTCCACCTAGACACTGTGACCAAGGCACCTATAAAAGGAAGCATTTAATTGGGGGCTCACTTACAGTTTCAGAGAGCGAATCCATGATCATCACAGCAGGGAGTAGGATGGCAGGCAGTCAGGGCATGGGGGCTGTAGCTGAGAGCTTACATTCCTGAGGCTGGAGGTGCAGAAAGAAGAGAGAGTGGGGAGAGACTGGCCTATCAAGGGCTTTTGAAACCTCAAAGCCCACTCCCAGTGACACACCTCTTCCAACAAGGCCACGCCTCCTCGTCCTCCCCAAACAATTGACAGCTAGGAACTAATCACTCAACTGTGTGAGCCTTGAAGGCCATTCTCAGTCAAGCAACCACAAGTAGGGAGACGCCTAAACTTTCAGAAATCGGCAAAGCAATCTTTTGTTTGTTTGTTTGTTTTGTTTTGTTTTTCAAGACAGGGTTTCTCTGTAGCTTTGGAGCCTGTCCTGGAACTAGCTCTTGTAGACCAGGCTGGCCTCGAACTCACAGAGATCCGCCTGCCTCTGCCTCCCAAGTGCTGGGATTAAAGGTGTGCGCCACCACCGCCCGGCTCGTCAAAGCAATCTTGCATTTTCACAGTGGGCAGAAAGCTGAGAAAGAAAAGGGGTTTTGTTTGTTTGTTTTGTTTTTAGAAAAATAAAAGTTATATTTTTAAAGGAAGGAAAAGGCTTTGATTTTTTTTTCTTTCATGAGAGCCTATAGTGCTAGACAATTAATGAGGGATGAAACAAAGTAAAGAAGAAATGAGCTTTCTCAGCCTTTGGATGTACTGCTCTGTAACATTTGGGCAAAAAAGTAAAATTAAATTTAGTCATGAAGAAGCTCAGACAAACCTGAATTGAAGAACATTATTGTATTACCAGGATGTAACAAGGTTAGGGAGTGTTTCAAATTAAAGGAGATTGCAAAGATGGGCAAACTAAATGCAATGTGGATTCTGAATTGAATCTTCTGCGAGAAAAACAAATTGCTGCTCCGAGGTTAACTATTGGACTAATGGATAAAGCTGGACCGTGAACTTAAAATAAATGTTCCAAAGTCAATGTGAAATTTTCCTAAATGTGTTAATTTACCAAGGCTAAGGGAGAACTTGTCCTGTGTTCTTAGCAAATACACGGAAAAACAAAAGGTTAACACATGAGTTGCCTACCGTCTTCAGTATCTAAGCAATCAAGCAAATGCCCCACAGAATGCCCCTCTGATAGAAGCCACTCCTCAGAGAGACCACAGGCAAATGAGGAAAATGTTCCAATGTGACATGGGTAAGGAGCCTACACGGGTTCCCTATACGCCTTTGCTCAGGGTTTAAAATGCCTTCAAAATTAAAATCGAAGGGAATGGAAGGGAAGAAAAGAGGGAGGGGGAAGGGAGCAAGGGGACGGGAGGGGAAAGAGGTGAGGGAGGGAGAGGGGAGCAGTTTTAGTGGCTGGTTTGGCAGTCTCTGTTTCATCTTCCCCACTAGTGGGTAAAGAACATTCAGAAGCCATCTGTCAACCTTTCTGCCATCAACTTTTGGCTTCAGATACAGGCTCCACCAGGATTTAGATATAGTTCATTGACTAGGACCCAGTGTGCACAAGAGAGAGACTGGCATGGTTTTCGGGTACTGTCAAGAGCTCCATGGGGTTTACCTGTGCTTGGAAACATTCATCAGACCATTTACAAGCAATTTCTAAGTTATTGCTTGTTTTGCTACTGTGAGTATTGCTGTCCTTATATCCTTCCTGTCTTCTCTCTGTCTACCCTTACTCTCACAGAAATGGAGGTGCACTCGACAATGCATGGAGAAGGGGTCTTCACAGATCTTTTGTGAAGCTATGTAAAACGACCCACTTTGGACCTGCCTTGGCTCAATCCCCAAGTTTCCCCACCTACCTTCCCCTATCTGTCCAGTTTTATTTAAGGAAAAGTTGACAAAAATACTGGCTTAGGGTTGTGAGACAGATGTCAGCAGTAGAGGACTTCCCTGTATATTCAAGGCCCCGGATGTTATTCCTAGTGCTGAAAACCAAACAAAATTTGTTCACGCTCAAGAACCAGCTTCCTGATACTCTGTACTTAGAACTGAATGTCTTCAAATCTGTATAAAATCAAATCAGGCAGTCGATGGAAGTTACAAAATGAATCTGTTCTGGGTGCCTTGCATACAAGACAGAAGCTTTCCTTACAATGCTGCCTTGTGTACACTAAACAGGTAACTCTTAAGTGTTCTTCACACACACACACGCACGCACACACACACACACAGAGACAGAGACAGAGACAGAGAGAGCTTGCTTTAGTGACTCACTTAACATTAGAACAGACCTGTAAATCCAGGATAATAGCAATTAAATTGTTTTATTTTATTATTTTGTGGGTAAGGGTGTTACTTCTGCAGGTCTGTATACCACAAGTATCACACCACCTGACGCAAGAAGAGGGTGTCCAATCCCCTGAGGCTGATCTGATAGATAGCTGGGAGCCACCACATGGGGGTGATGAAGATCAAATCTGCCTCCTGTGGAAGAGCAGCCGGTGAGTCCTCCTAACCCATGAGCCACTGTTCCAGCTCCTGTAACAGCAAGTCTTTTTAACTTTACAAATTACCCCAGAAGTGAAAGAACAAAATTCATCTAGGGGCTTTGGGAAGGAATGAAGAGGATGGAGAAGGGGCGGGTGTACAGAGGGGGAACCCTTAATAGTTTCCATCTATTGCTGAGTCAAATGGATCAAGTGAGAAATGTCAGTTAGTGGCTAATTGTGAGAACAGGGCTCTTCCTAGTGCTCTACAATGTTCTGGGCTTTGAGATATTTGATAATAAAAAGGACAGAATGGCGACGTGACAACACCAAGGTGCTGACATCAACAGTTTGGGACCTGACTATTAGAGATACCAAGTGACAACCTAGGCCAGTCCTTTCTGCGACCCTCTTTCCAGAATGTCAACTGTTAGTAGCTCAACAACCGATCAAAATCGGTTCTAGGACACATTGGCAAAAATGTGCAGGTTGGTTGTTCTTTCTCTTCCTTAATGACAGAATTGGCCCAAAGCAAAGCCTGTGCCTGCGGACCCACCCAGTTGTCTTTTCCAAGGGCAGGATGGAGGAGGAGTCGCCCAGGTGAGTGAGGAGTGGCAGTGTCCCAGGGGGAAGGGCAGGTCCTGGGAACAAGGGAAAAGGTTACTACAGGTCAGAAAAGAGGAGGTGTGGAAACAGGGCCTGGCTTTGCTTGGCTCCAGCAGGTGCCAACTATCAGACCTAGGAAAATGGTCCATGGAGCAAAACGAATCGTGTGTTTGGCCAGGAAAACAAATGACTCATGGACTTTCCCTTCAGGTGCTACTCAAGGGCCCGTGAGTCCCAGGCAGGGAGCCTCGTGGTAAGTGAGAGACTTCAGTGGGGCAGCCAGTCCCACAAGGAGAGACAGACAGACGGGAATGCCACAAGACCATGCTGCAGGTCTCTGAAGGCAGCTGGTCCCAAGCAGGAAGCCATGGGGCGGGCAAGAGACAGAGACATGGGTAGGCATGCCATGCAGAGTGAGGTTGGATATTTATTTAATGGGTTATGGAAGGGAAAGGGGAGAAGGAGAGAAGAGCAGAGAGAGAGAAACAGACAGAGTGAGAGACAGAGAGAGAGGGGAGAGAAACAGAAGGGGAAGGGGAGAAGTGGGAGAGAGACAGAATCTGCCTCTTCTCTTCGAGAGGGAGACAGAAAAGGAAAGGACTCAGGCTAGAAGCTGAAGATCAGCTTGCCTTGGGGGGCGTGGCTTGTCTCTTAAAGGGGCAGGACAGATCATTACAGTAGGAGCTCCCTGACGAGGTAACTGGTAGGATCTGATCCAGTTCATTGTTCACTCTTCTACCAGGAGAGCAATCTGAAAACAGGGTTCCCTTAGGCCCTGTCTAAAATGGGTTCATTTCCTGATGTTCTGCCCTTTCCTTGCTGTCCTTACTACACAGAAAACTCATGTACCGTGGCATCCTTGGTGCTTCTCAAATCTTTAGGAGGGCCTCTGGTGGGAATTCCACCCCAGACCCATCCACACTGTCTCAAAATCAGGTTTAAATCTTCCTCCATCATCCCTTCTCCCCTTTAGCAGGTACTTCCTCAGCTCCTAGGCTAAGAGCCACCGTCTCTTGCTGTCTCTGCATCCAGCTGGTGACAGAGCCCTGCCAGTGTTCTTCAGGGGTGTCCTCTTCGTGCTCTCTTTCTGAGGATTAGGTTTCAGAAAAATCCTCGGGGGTGTAAGGGTCACAAGGGTTACTGAACATCCTAAATGGCTCTCTGCCTTGGTTTTTGGCCCACATGTGCCCACAGCCTGGGAACATACTAACAGAGAAACTAGGGCTAGAGAGATGGCTCAAGAGTTCAGGTCATTTGTTGCTCTTGCAGAGGACCAGGGTTCAGTTTCCAGCCATCTATAATTCCAGTTGCCGGAAGTCGGATGGCATCTTCTGGCCTCCATGAACACCAGGCATGCATGTGATGCACATATATACATATAGGCCAGCGCTCATAAATACAATGAAATAACAAAATCTAAAATAAAGAAACTTAGATCTTGCTGTAGTGGTTTGAATGAAAATGGTTCCTATAGAATCATAGAGAGTGGCATTATTAAAGGTGTGGCCTTGCTGGAGTAGATGTGGCTTTGTTGGAAGAAGTGTGTAACTGGGGGGGGGGGATGTGCTTTGAGGTTTCAGAAGCTCAAGCCAGGCTTTGTGGCTCACTATCTCTTCCTGCTGCCTTCAGATCCAGACATAGCCCTCTCAGCTACCTCTCCAGCACTGTCTATCTGCATGCCGTCATGGTTCCTGCCAAGACGATAATGGGGTAAACCTCTGAACTGTAAAGCCAGTCCCAATTAAATGTTTTCCTTTGTTTTATTATTTATTTATTTATTTATTGGTTTTTTGAGACAGGGTTTCTCTGTAGCTTTGGAGCCTGTCCTGGAACTAGCTCTTGTAGACCAGGCTGGTCTCGAACTCACAGATATCCGCCTGCCTCTGCCTCCCGAGTGCTGGGATTAAAGGCGTGTGCCACCACTGCCCAGCAAATGTTTTCCTTTATAAAGGTTGCCATGGTCACAGTGTCTCTTGAGAGCAACAAAATCCTAACTAAGACATTTACTATCCAACTGCTGGGACAGAATCTCTGGAGATGGGACTGGGGAATCTGACTCCAAAGTTGACCCTGGCACCTCAGCACATTCTCACAGATCCCAGAATGAGGTGGTGATAATGTAGACATCTAAAGCCACATTTCTTCAGTTCAGAAAGAAGCTTGACCGCTCCTCGTTGTGTAAACTTCGGTAGATTCTGTGTCCTCTAAAAACTCCAGTTTCCTTGTCAGTCAAATGGGAGTCAATGAGAGGATTAAATACATGTGGTCAAGGGTTTAGCTGGTTGGCTCATGGTTTCAGACTTTACAATTGTGTAAAAGGCATACACATTCAGTAGGAAACACGCATTGATTTTGAAATTGGAGTTTTCCCTAAGTTAGCAAGATGTGGTCCAATATCTCAAGGTACTGGGTAGTGACAATGAGCCACATGGTCACAAGAGGGACAACCAACACTACAGTGGGCTGGGCTGTCCAGTTCTGATGCTCAGCAGACTGACTACAGTATATGCATTTTTAATAGACAGTGTTTCTAGCTTCTGCTGGGTTTACTGGTGTGCAAACATTCATGAGGAGAGTTCCGTGAAGCATCCAGACCAGGGTGAACACAATGTAAGGCGTGATGCTCCTATTCAGTATACAAACCACAAGTGGACTTTTCAGTTTAAGCATTTTCTGTGTATATACATGCACGCATGGGCATGAGTGCAGGTGCGTGTCAACAGAGCTCACCAATGAGGTAAGCCGACTGGCCAGGAAGTCCCAGGGATCCTCCTGCCCCACCTCCGTGGAGGTGTTTAGGTTACTTGATGCGGCTTCACTTGGTTTTTCAAATGAGTGTCATGGGTCCAAACTCAAGCTCTCATTTGTGCAGTAAGCACTTTCTTGAAATACTATTCCCACCTAGTCACATCCTTACTCACAAATACTACACTTTATCCCCCTTGGTCACGTGACTGGGGGCAACATCAGTAGTGATGAGGTAAATTGGCAGTAGATCACTCAGGATGTGATGAGAGAGCAAGGCATCTCATAGCTGAGAGCTTCCTCAAAAAGTCAGAACCCAAGACTAATTTAGAGGCTACCAGGCAAAGGGAAAATGCCTGGCCTGCATGGTCCTGGATCTGATCCTCATCGCTAAAAACAAAACCAATAAAAGCATCATTGACCTTTTGGCAGGCACAGTGATGCGCCATCTAATACAAGAGACTGCGGTGGGAGAATTTGAAGCTAGCCTAGGACAATAGTGAGGAGTGAGGGAAGAGGGAATTGGAGGAAGGAGAAGAGGGCAGGAGGAGAGGGAAGACGCTCTTCCAGATACCTGATCCATACTTCTCAAAGTTCTCTGAGTCATTAAAATCAAGACTAACAAAACTGCAAAAATCTTTACACGTTATAACACACATAATGCCCACACATATTAGAAAGGAATCTAATATAACATAAAATCAAAGGTAAGGTTGAATCATGAGGCCAGTGAAATGGCTGGGTGGGTAAAAACACTTGTACAAAGCTTAATAGCATGATCATGATCCCTGGAACCCAACGTATGCACACAAAGATTACACACACACAAAGAGAAAGAGAGAGAGAGAGAGAGAGAGAGAACATCAATCAATAAAATTTAGTTTTAAAAAAAATGACGGATTCCGACTGAAATTATGAAATAGAAATAAGGAAATCTGAGTACAATATGACTTCAGTTAATGGCAATTTATCAATAATGGCTCACTGACTGTAACAATGTCCCATTTCAATACAAACTGTTAATGATAACAAGAATGGGGTAAGGTAGAGTACATGGGAACTCTATACTCCCTCTGCAGTTCTGGATGGATGCAACTTTGGATGAAGTCCTGAAAGAAGAAAAAGACATCAGAGGAAACTAGTGACCCTAACCCTGGACTCAGCAGCATCAACAAACCCCAGCCCCCAGAACATTTCAAACACTCCACCAACTCTCCACATCACTTTTATCCATGTAAGAAAAACTGAGAAAAAATATTTTTTTAAAAAAAATGGGAGTCTAATAAAAGCAGTACAATGTGCACTTTGGCATTTTCACCATCGCTAGTTTATAGCTCAGAGGCATCGAGCACAGTCACATTGCATGGCAGCCACCGCCATCCATCCCCAGCAATGCTTCATCTTCCCTCCGGTCACCGTTCTGACATCTATCTTAAAGAACAGGTTATTCTAGGAGCCTCAAAGAAGTCGAATCCAGGGCTGTCCTTTTGTGACTAGCTTCTTTTGTTTAACGGAAGGTCTTTAAGTTATGTTGTAATTGACTTCAGGATAGGAAAGGTTTATTTTGGCTTCTTGTTTCCGAATATTTCCTTTTAAAGGCTGAAGAATATTCTTAAGATGTGACTGCATCACCAGATAAATTTTGTTTATTTCACAGCATGATTAGACTTATCACAGAAAGATTGTTATGGGGGCCAGGAGTGCAAATATGTCAAGCCTCATTCCTGGATCCCTCCACGTCTTCCTGCTTTGTGATCAAAGTCAGCTTCAAGGCCTCTCTCGCTCAGTGTAGCTTTGAGCACACGCACGCCCCAGTGCTTTATTCCAAGGTGTAGTTTTGCCAGAGATAAGTGATACCAGCATCTATAGTCAGATCAAATACCTCTTGGCTAGGCCTTTGAAGGGATTAATACCTAAAGGTGACTTCCTGCATGTTCTGTGGGTGGTTTTAAGCCTGCTCATTGCCCCAAGCGTGGGAGAATTAAGGAGATCAAACATCCTTCACGTTACAGTACAAACTGCCCTGAAATGGCCACTTTTCTTTGATCCCACATCATATTAATTTCAAGGTAACTGACTGGATTCTACGCACTACCCTCACCGGGAGCACTGCGCCCATTGCTAATGATGCTGCTGCTGTCCTGCCTGTTAGAGAACGGTTCATCCTATTGGTCGGGATCAGCAGAGGTGCCTGCACTCTCCGTGGCTTAACTGAACAGAGAATTATTTCTCACCTGTGTAAGAGAGGTTGCTCCCTTGCCTGCCACCCTTCCAAAGGTGATGCGAGGTCATCTTCTTAACTGTTGTTTGCTGAAGTTCTCTAAGTCTGGTCATGCAAACGGGAGAGAACGCAGAAAATCAACAAGGAAAGCCTGAGTCTCAACAGCTGCAGGCTGGAAATGGCATTTCCCTTCCTCGGGCACACCGCTGGCATGAATAAGCCCTAAGACCCAAGATGTGAGGGGAGATGGGGGGAGGGAGTGTTCTCTCCCTGTCCACAGGTTATAAAACCTGCTTGATGACTGCACACTCACGTCTCCGCTTAAGAAGCAGCACAGATTCCTTGGAGTTCTGTCATCTTCTCTGAGACTTGGGTCTTGGCGGTATGTATTTGTAATCCCAGCACTTGGGAGGCGGAGGCAAGAAGATTCCAAGTTTGAGGCCAGCCTGGGCTGCGTATCAAGACTCGTCTGCAAACACCGAAGTTAACAAGGGAGGTCTGTCCTGGCAATTTCGCCGTCACACTCCCTTCAGCAGTCACTTGCCAAACGCTTACTGCACACCAGAGGCGCTATTGGTCAGCTCTCATTCACTGTGACAGATGCACAAATAATTTAAATCGACGAACGCTTGGCTTTTGGTTCACAGTTTCAAAGGAGTCAGTTCATGGTCACTGCCTCTGTTGCTTTGTGCCTGAACTAAGGCAGTGCATCATGGCAGGAGAGTGACCGAACAGCGCCCTGCTGTTCCCCTTCTGCCTGCCAAGAAGGAGAGAAGGAAAAGATGGGGCCAGGGACAAAATGCACTCCCCAAGGCATGCCCCAGTGACCCCCTTTCTCTAGCAAGGCTCTGACTCCCCAAGTTTCTACCACCCAAAATAACGCCATTAACTGGAATCTAAGAGTTCAACACATTAGCCACGGGGGCACTTCATGTTCAACCATACTGAAAAACCCTAAATGCATTTGTAAGGCCCCTCAACCCTAAGACATTTTTCTAAAACCTTACACTCACTCTCTCTCAGGAACAGGACAGTCACCCACACACACATACTGGACTGCTCATCCTCCTGTGTCCTTGAGAATAATCTTCAAGCATAACTCCATTCTGGGAATTGAGGCAAAGACAACCCACAGATGTTGACTCAGCTCCTGATGTATTGATTCAGTCACTGGATCAAGGTCAGGATGGCTCACAAATGCTCCCCCTCACCTCACCCAATCATGCAGCTACTCTCCTGTCTTGGCATAGACCAATCACTGCTAGTAACCCTTTGAATAAGCCAATCCAATTAGTTGGAAGACAACCCTCAGGTTCCTCCCTGGTTTCTGTGGCTTTTTACTTTAAAAGATGAGCTATAACAACTATTGAATGTCCCTCATATCCCGAACCTGAAGAACCCTGTCATGACAGAATAAAAATCCCCTTGCTTTTGCAT
This sequence comes from Ondatra zibethicus, assembly GCA_004026605.1. Lineage (NCBI taxonomy): Eukaryota > Metazoa > Chordata > Mammalia > Rodentia > Cricetidae > Ondatra > Ondatra zibethicus. The sequence goes on along the minus strand of PVIU01004504.1, from coordinate 49,474 downwards.
CAATTATGGTTGTGTGAGTGGTGTCTGGAGCAACTCCTCCCTGATGTTTGGACTTCTAGTCCAACAATACAGCCATCAATGTGAATGCTTTACATATTTCGTTTATTCTAACTATTTTGTAATTCTTGTGTTACACTTGAAAAAAATACTCTGGGCACTGCGTTGGCTTTCTAGAGCTGCCATTTGAGAAGTCCTACAGACTAGAGGTTTTGAACAGCAGCGGTTTCTTTTCTTGTGTTCTGTAGGCTAGACAGTCTGAGATCAAGTCTCCCATGGTAGTGATTTCTTTTAAGGCCTATTTTCCTGTCTTGTGGGTGTTTGGGTTGGGGCTTCACCCCAGCCCCTGGCATCCATGTGTCCAGGGAGTCTGAAATGTTTGGGTGGAGGGTTCCATTCCAAGACCCTACCCTGGGAGTTGCCTCAGTCCAGACTCCACCTCCAAGAAAGCCCACCGAACGGTGACCCCTCCCCAGAGATGCTCAAGACCACTCTCACAGGCTATTTAAACGGCCCCTCAGAGAGCAAATACATGGTCTTCTGGTCTTTCTTTCCCTTCTCTGTGGTTTTCCCAGTCTTCCTTCTCATCTCCATCCTTGGGGAGCCTGGAAGACCACCCCCCCCGGAGTGCTGGCATCCATTAAACCTGGGCTTTTTCTAATTTGGTTTGGTTTGGTCTGATTTGGATTATTGCATAGGTGGAGAGGTTTGTTGGGCTGTGAGAACTTTTCATCTGGAGATTCCACTGAAGGGTCTTTTTTTTTTCTCCCACTGGTCCAACACTGGTTGGAAAACGCCCTCCCTCACACCTGCCCTCCTCCAGGCTAAGATCGGCTTCCTCTGGGTAAGTACCCATACCCAAGTCACTGCCGTTAGGGCCCAGGGCCTCATTCATTTGTCGGGCTGCCTGTTGAAGTCATGGGCCTGTGCCAGGCACCCAACCCCACCAGGAGGGGCAAGGGACTGCCTTGCCCTTGTGGGGGCTCCTTTGGGTAGGAGACATCCTTCCAAGGAATTCCCACACCTCCCTGTTTTTGACTCAAAATTCTGTCACAGTGGACGCATTGTGCTAGGCTTTGAGTTCTGAATCTTGGCACAGACTTGTAAGATGGGCACCTGCAATTCAAAGCCAGATCCTCTAATGCCCTTGGGCTGCTTTTTACAAAAATCCCTTTAAATTGGGACTAACACCATACATTCCTTAACACCTAACGTAAACCAAACAAGCCCCATATGCCCATGGTTTCTAGATGCTCCCGCTCCCCCCCCCCCTACTTCTCTCGCTGTTTACTCTCTACAATGAATCCTTGTCCTCCTGTCCTTCTACCCTAAAGCTGTATAGGTGCTCTGCCCTATGTTTCTGTTCTCTCTTACAGCGTCCGCTAATCTGGTCCTCAGTGGGACCACCTGTGTGCTTCCCTGGCTTCTGCAGCCTGCACCAGGGTTTTTAAGTTGGTCAGCTGACACAGGTTCCTCAAAAAAAAAAGTTTTATTTGTCCGTCTGTTAAAATAATGTGGCCACACTATGCTTGTTTTATGACTATGTGTGTATGTGTGTTTGTTTCTAGAGTATGCTTGTTTTATGTCTCTCTCTGTGTGTGTGTGTGTGTGCTTGTTTTAAAATCTATAAAACTTGTAACTCCAGATTACAATAGCTCTGAAAAATACAGACATGTGGATAGCCGCCATTTTGACCTCAGCGCCATCTTTGGTAAGAGCACCCATGTGTGCTGGACCTACCAAGGAGACATTCCACCTACAATATTCTTTGACTTATTAAAATATTCCTTTTAATCTTCTTAATTTACTAGTATTGGTAAGCTGTAACTAATTTGGTAAAATATATGTCTAAATTTAACTTATACATCTAATTTAGAACCTTCAGATGGAAAGGTTTTACGGCTCAACAAACCTCTCCACCAATGCAATAATCCAAATCAGACCAAATCAAACTGAACTAGAAAAAGCCCAGGTTTAATGGATGCCAGCACTCCCAGGTGGCCTTCCAGGCTCCCCAGGAAAGAAGATGGAAGGAAGACCAGAGGACCACATGTTTGTTCTCTGGGGGGAAGTTTCAATAGCCTGTGGAAGTTGTCTTGAGCATCTCTGGGGAGGGGCTACCGTTCGGTGGGCTTTCTTGGAAGTGGAGTCTAGACTGAGGCAACTCCCAGGGTAGGGGGCCTGGAATGGAACCCTCCACCCAAACATTTCAGACTCCCTGGACACATGGATGCCAGGGGCTGGGGTGATTCCAGCCTCTTTGGGTATAAGGATGTCAGCGGCTGGGATGAAGCTTCCAATCAAACAGTGGGTAGCCACTTTCTTGCTATGTTTTCATACGATCTTTTCATACATACTAATATATCAGTTTCTGGGGGTTGTTGAGGGTTGGAAACTTCTTGCGGGGCCATAGTTTAGCCCAGAACATTCCCTAACTTATCTTACAAAATGTAATTTAAGAATACATGCAAAATTTTCATGCTATTTTTTCTAAACTATTTCTAATAAGAAAAATATCTGCCAAGGATAGGCTTAACCACATGAACAGGGCACCATCTTAGAGCCATTTAAATGTAGCAGCGATATAGACAATTTTGATACCGGTTCAATAGTTCTCTGAAGATAGCCTTCTATATGTTTGTGCTTCCTGGTCTCATAATGACTGCTGTGGCTCCAAATTTCATGCCCGTGCTTAAGGAAGAAGGAAGTGGAAAGAAGAAAGGATTGCACCATCTGTCTTTGTGTCAAGACAGAAACCCTTCCTCAAAAGCCTTTTCAGCTCCTCATGAATTAAGATAATGTCCTTATCAAGCTCTAGTTGGCCACCGAGCAGTTGAACACGGTAATGAACTTGGCATGAGTTTGGGGTGTACAGAGCCCAGAGTACAGTGGAGAGAGAAGTACAATCTATATTGGGATTACTGACACTCTGTGTTAAGAAATAAGAGTGTTAGAACATTCTGAATGAACTGAGACTACATATATCAAGTCACTGAGTCTCTTAATTACTGTTCTATTGCTCTGAAGAGATACCATGACTTAGGCAACTCTTATCAAAGAGAGCAGTTAATTGGGTACTTGCTTATAGTTTCAGAGGGATAGTCTAGGATCTTCACAGCAGGGAGCATGGTGGCATACGTGATGCTGGAGCAGTAGCTGAGAGCTACATCCTTATTCACAAGCACACACACACACACACACACACACACACACACACACACACACACACACGAGAGAGAGAGAGAGCGCCTGTACCCGGTGTGGGCTTTTGAAACCTCAAAGCCCGCCAGCAGGGACACACTTCCTCCAACAAGTTCACATTTCCTGATCCTCCTGATCCTTTCAAATAGTGTCACTCCCTGGTGTCTAAGAATTCAAATATGTGAACCTGTGGGAGGGGAGCTGCCTAGTCAAACCACCACACTGAGGAAGATTTCAAGACTGGTGATAGATATGTAGCTAGCAAACTGACCTGTGGTTTGCACACACCTAGTTTCCTGGTTCCTGAGAGGGGATTGGAGTCTTTCCTAGATAACGATACTGGAAAAATCATCAGGGGAGACCATCCCTTTACCTAATACTGTAAACTTCCCCAATGGCCCCTAATAGGCAGGCATCAGAGAGAATAACCATCCCACATCCCTGGGGGAGGGAGGGGGGCCAGGCACACCTGAATCAGGTGGGTGAGTGGGTGTGAACATAAGTGATGGGGACGGTGTGCCTCTTCTTCTCCACTGAGGAAATCTAACTTCCTGGATGAGAAGAAGAGTAAATGGGGCAGAACATTAGCTCCACCAGGACAGATTATGCAAAAATGACCAGGTATTGCCAACAACCCCAGAGATGGCACACTTCAGGTGAATGTCAGGGGAAGCAACAGGAAGACGTGTAGTCTAGACCCTTGTGAAGGCCACCACAAAGGGCCCTTTTGTTCCTTCCCTTAGGAAAAGCATGTAGTCCTTGCCCTCAGGACAGCAGCTCTAGGCCCCTGCTATGCCTCACTATGTCAGAGAAAAGTGACAGAAGAGAGAAATCAAGGTTTAGACGCCATAATGATCTCTTTGAACGAGTTTCTAATTCTTGTCACAGCAGTTTTGTGAGTCTGTCATCTGCTGCATCCTTGTTCTGTAGTGGTTCAGCAGTTAGTGCAAGACCGCTAAAGCTAAAAAAGAATTAGCCAAACCAAGAGAGAGAGAGAGAGAGAGAGAGAGAGAGAGAGAGAGAGAGAGGAAGAAATGAAAGAAGGAAGGAAGAAAGAAAAGAAGGAAGGAAGGAAGAAAGGAAGGAAGAAAAAAGAAAGGAAAGTCAGCGTTTAAAGTGTTAAAATGTCAGGCATCACACTTTGCTGAGTCTTACTGCATTGAGATGTGTGCAGGTAGTAAGCGTGCCTTTGGCTGTCTGAATCTTGGCACTCTGTCATAAAAACTGCTTTGGTTTGTTAAGATAAGAACTCGCCTGAAACGACACCGGCAGTCCGGTTTCTCAGGTCACCCTGCAAAGGACCTCCCTTCAATGCTCTGTTCTGGGTTAACCCCGGGGAGAGGCTGACACTGCTCCTCACTTGGAGAGGGGCCAGCCCGGTCTCCATCCAGAGGCCCATTTAATCACGTTCTGAATCTATTCTGGGCCACACTCATTTCTCAGAGTGGAAATTGGATTTTTGACAATGTGCCTTTCGCATGGAGTTCTTCATTCTAATTACAACCAGTCCCCAGCAAGAAGGCCTGTGTTAAATGACGGTGTCTGCCAGACCGTGGGCACCTCCTCCAACCCCCCTCACTTGGCAGGATGGCATCTTGTTGGCTGCTGACTAGTTTCCTTACAGGCACTCAGTTGGAAAGCTGCTATCTAGATGTGATTTGCTAACCAAAGGGACACCTAGTGACAAATGCAATAAATGACAAGAGCAAACGACCCAAGATCTTTGTACAATCTCTTTTATTTTTAGGGGTTATAAGATGGAATGCCTCAGATTTTTATCTGCCCATTTTCGGGAAAATAAATGTTTACTGCCCTTTCAATTGTACTGGATCTAGAAGTATTTATATTAAAAAAAAATAAGAGTAAACATGATGACTATGCACGCTAAGACATTTGCCTCCAAGCAGAAAGACACAGGTTCAATCCCCCAAATCTACAGAGGAAGGAACTGAATCCTACAGGTTGTCCTCTGACTTCCACGAGTGTGCTGTGGTAGGAATAACCCTTGGCCCCACCCACCCACACTAAACAACCAAACAAAAATATACAATAGTCATAAGTTAAAGTGTGACAGTACACACAACACCAACACTCAGGAAGCTAAGGCAGGAGGATCTAGAGTTTGAGGAAAACCCTGTATCAAATTAATACTAATGATAATCAAAACTCTTATTTTCTGCAGGAAATGATAGTACATGCCTTTAGTTTCAACACTCTGGAGGCAGAGGCAGGCAGATCTGTGTGAGTTCAAGGCCAGCCTGGTCTACATAATGAGTTCCAGGAGAGTGGACAGCCAGAGCCATGTGAAGAGACTCCTGTCACAGACAAAGCCTCATGCTTTCAAGCTCTCTGCCATCCCCACAAAATATATTCAGGCTTCTTATGCCTGGCACCGGAGGTTTTTGTTGAATAGTCTATGGCTACTGGGGGGAACATTGTCAGCCTAGATGGGAGGATTTCATTTAAAGTATGTATACACAGACTTATGTATTATATATAGATCACATGACTCATGACATTTCAGACATTCTACTAGCTTACTCTTTGTGTTAGTGTTCTATTGCTGTGAGGACACACCATAACCATGGTAATCCATAAAAGAAAGCATTTAACTGGGACTTGCTTGCAGTTTCAAAGGTTTAGTTCATTATCATCACAGCAGGAAGTATGGTACCTTTTAGGTAGACATGGTGCTGGAGAAGCTGAGAATTCTGCATTCAGAGCCACAGGCAGCAGGAAGAAAGAGACCCTGGGCTTGGCATGGCTTTTTGAAACCTTAAAGCCCACCTCCAGTGACATTCTTCCTTCAATAAGGCCACACCTCCTAATCCTTTCAAATAGTGTCATTTCCTAGTGGCATTCAAATCTATGAGTTTATGTGTGTGGTGGTGGTGGTGGTGGGGGGATATTCTGATTCAAACCACCACACTCTCCTCCCTCCTTCTTCTGCATTTATCTCCTTCCCCTACTCTAAAGCCGACCCCTTTTCCAGTTTCCCCCTCAAATACCTTGTGTCCTTCTAGTCTCTCTACTGCCCACCACCATTGTCTTTTTAATTCTGGTTTCTGCAGTTACTGGAGGTTGTGCACTCATAGCTGAAGACAGAGCTAGGAAGCTCGGGTGAGAAAGGACATGTGGCATTTGTCACTCTGGGTCTGGGTTGCATCACTCAATGTGATACTTTCTATTTCCATCCTTCTACTTTTGATGTTCATGATTCTGTTTTTCTTTGCACCGGAATAGCATTCTGTAGTGTTTGTATACCGTATTTCAATACTCGTTTGTCAACTGAAGGACATTTAGGTTATTTCCATTTCCTAGCCGCTGTGAACGGACCCACAGTGAACATGTCTGAGCAAGTAGCTGTGGAGTAGGATGCAGAGACCTTTGGGCACAGGCCAAGGAGTGGCAAAGCTGGGTCAATTGGTGGGTTTATATTTAAGATTTTTGAAAACCCCACTGGTTCTTAACAGTGACTGCACCAGTTTGCAATCCCATCAACAGCGAATACGACTTCTCCTTTCCACGCATCTGTGATCAGTTATTTTATTGATCTTTTCCATTCTTCATTTTGATTTGCATTTCTCTAATTTTTAGGGCCAATGAACTTTTTGGGGGTGATATTTCTTAACCATTTTTCTTTCTTCTCTTAAAAATTCTGTTAAAATCCCAAGCCCGTTTTTGAAAGGGTCATTTTTCTATACTCTTTTGTTTTTTGCAAAATTCTTTACAGATTCTGGATATTAATTCATCTGGCAAAGTTTCTCTCCCATTCTGTGGGCTTCCTCTTCACTCGAGTGATTATTTCTTTAACTATGCAGAGGCTTTCTAGTTTTATGAGGTCTCACTTGCCAATTGTTGGCCACAATTCCTGGGCAAAGAGTCCTATTCAGGAAGTCCCTTTTGATGGGGCAAAAATCAGGTAGGTGGAGTAGACAGGACAGAATGCTGGGAAAAAGGCAGTGTGGCAGATGCCGTATTTCTCCTGCTTGAGACAGATGCTGATTAGACTCATGGTGGTAAGCCACAGTCAAGTGGCGATACACATTAATAGAGATGGGTTAAACAAATATGTAAGAGTTAGCCAATAAGTGGTTAAAACTAATGGGCCAGGCAATAATTAAATGAATACAGTTTCTGTGTAATTATTTCGAGAGTTAAGCTAGCTAGGCACCGGAAATGCGGCACGCTCCTCTTACTACAGATAGATATAATCTACATGGGAAGTAGAAAGTAGAAAAAGACAAGATCTCCTGAGTAAATTGGGAGCATGGGAACCTTGGGGGAAGGTCGAAGGGGGTATGGGGAGAGGTAGGGAGGGGAGCAGAGAAAAATGTAGAGCTCAATAAATATCAATAAAAATTAAAAAAAGGAAAAAATGCTGTCTTTTTCAAAAAGTGTATACTTTTGGCATTTTATTGGATATTAGATGTCTATAGTTACATGAACTCATGTCTGGATCTTTGATTTTGTTCCATTGGTCTCACATGTATGGTTTTTGAAGTACCATATTGCTTTTATTACTATAGCTCTGTAATATATTTTGAGGTTTGGAATGATTATCCCTCCAGCATTGCTCTTTTTCCTCAAGATTGTTTTGGCTATCTGGAGTCTTTTGTGGTTTCATATGAACTTTAATAAGATAGTTTTTCCCCCTCTGTGGAGAATGAGATGGAATTACATCAAATCTGTAAATACCTTTTGGTAAAATGGTCAGTTCTTTCTTTCTTTCTTTCATTTTTACAAATATCAATTCTACCAATCCATGAGCATGGGATAGCTCCATTTTCTAGTGCCTTTCTTTATTCTTCTCTGCAAAGATGTAATTGTTTTCATTGTATAAGTCTTCATTGTATAAGTTTGCATCCATTTAATTCTCTTCTCTTGTCTTATTGCTTGAGCTAGTGTTTCAAGAACAATATCAAAAAAGAGTCAGGGTAGTGGAAAACCCCAATTCATTACTGATTTTAGTGGAATTGCTTCAATTTTTTCTCCACTTAGGGTGATGTTGGCTGTGGGTTACTCATATATAGCCTTTATTTTGCTGAAGTGTGTTCTGGCTAGTCCTACTCTCTCTAAATTTTATCATAAAAGGATGTTGGATTTTGTCAAAGACATTTTCCTGCATCTTTTGAGATGACTGTTGAATTTTTTTTTCCCCAAAGTCTGTTTGTGTGGTTTATTACATATGTTGACTTTGCTATGTTGAACTATCCCTACATTTCCAGGATAAAGTCCCTTTTGAACTGCTGGTCAGGATTATTCAACCGAGTAGTAGGGGCACACCTTTAATCCCAGCACTTGGGAGGCAGAGGCAGGCAGATCTCTGTGAGTTTGAAGCCAGCCTGGTCTACAAGAACTAGTTCCAGGACAGATTCCAAAGCTACAGAGAAACCCTGTCTTGAAAAAACAAAAAAAAATTATTCAAAAGATTCACCAAGCATTATAGGTCATTGCTATTGCCCTTGATTGTCTCCCAGAAGGGAAGAGAAGTCTCTATTGCTAAGATACCATGCACCTCAGACATAGGACCCAGAGGCCCCTGAACTGGACCTGGCCTGAAAGCCCCCTCCTTGAGGACTAGCTTCCGTGATACCAGAAGGAGTCATGGAAACTTCCACGGGAGGGAAGCAACCAATAGTTTTGCACAGCTATGATGCCTAGGAACCACAACAACGACCAGCAAGGATGCCACACATCCCTTGGCAGTTACTAAAAACTCTCTAATTGGTCTTAAAGCCAACTCAATACGAAGCAGTTCATGCCTGGTACTGGAAACCTATCCAACTATCCGGGGCTGGTGAAGCCATGACTATTGAATGGGGACTTGAGATCCTCACTTTACTAAACCATCATAATCCCCAACTACATGCTGAATATTTGTCCTCACACCCACAGATAGGTGTATTTCTCATCCCTCATCAAAGAGTGCTCTCTTTGCAATAGATGGAGACCATTACAGAAACCCACACCTAATCAAAATGCAGAGAACAAGAGATCTTGTGGTGCCCAGCCCCAGCTGATACACCTGCAATATAATTCCTGCACCTAAGGCTCAGGGATCATTGTGGAGGAAGAAGCAGAAAGATGTAAGAGCCAGAGGAACAGAAAGTTTGCTGTGAGATTGTGTCTCCTAGAAATGACTGAGAGGTTACCCCTGTGAAGCCTCATCAGCATCTGTGCCTACATAAGGCATGGACAATTTCTTTCTTTTTTTTTTTTGGCATGGACAATTTCTACATCAATGGATATGCTCATATGTAAGGACAAAAGCTTTCAGAACCTCAACCCTAGACAAAGAACCATGGACAACTAGGAATGTTGAAAGTGGGCGAATTATATCCTCAAGGAAGAGACCCCCGAATAGTTATCTAATACGTAGTGGTCATATACATACAGGTAACATTATATGATTGAGCAGGTTGTATCTATGTATTTAGGAATATATACATATACGTAACATCTACATATTCATGAAACAACACTTAAAGGAACAGAACCACCCATTTGAAAGAAAACAGGATGGGTACATAGGAGAGAGTGGAGGGAGGAAAGAGAAGAGGGAAAATGTTGTAATTCTATTATAATCTCAAAAAATAAAAAAAGATTATGTGAATAAAAGCAAAAATGCTTATTTTCTGAGTGCTCTGTCATTCCCACAAAATATTCCCAGACACCTCTCATGAGGCAGAATATTTACCAAAATAAAGGCAGGAAGAGGGAGAAGGGAAGCCTCAGCCAGTATTTAAAGAATGGTTTGTTACTCCTGTCTTAGCCATTCTGAGCATACTCCATAGCTTTGGGACTGTCATTGGCCAGTCTGCACCTCAGTGTCCTTAGACTCTAACTTTGGGCAAGCTCACGGTGTACCATGCATTTGGATGTTAGACAGAGTTCCCGGAGGCTGGTAGAAATGAGAGGGTAGAAAACTGTCCTTGGAAACCTTTCTGGTTACCTGAGCACCAGTCATCTAGAGCACATGGGACTAAGCCAAAGGACACACTGTTCCCGTTTTTTGCAAGACCACCCATGAATTATTAATGCCTCCCACAAAGGCAGAAAGCATGGATAATTGTTCCTTTGCCCTCTAGGAGGAGATAATGTTAGGAAACAGAACACTATTCTTTAGAGGGAAGATGGGATTTTTTAAAGGGAAAGTGACTTTATAGGTTACCAATTCCACACTCACCCTCCTTTCAGGACAACAAACCAACATTCACTGGCTCAGGAGAGCAAGGTTAGATTTGCAAAGTCAAAACAATCTACTGGGAGAAGTTATGTTGAAGAGTAAAACCCTCATGGTCTTATAGCCCAGCACATTAAATGGTGAGGCTGGTTTTTACATTAATGTTTACAAACCAATAAGGCAACATAAAAGTTTTATATATACAGGTATAATATGCATTAGATATAAACAGACCTTCAGCAATCCTTAGAGAACAGAAGAGAGGTGGGACCTTGGTGTGGGAGAATTGTCTGTATTATGTCAATCATGTTTTAAATAAACACTGATTGGCCAGGCAGGAAGTATAGGTGGGACAACCAGACAGGAAGTAAAGGTGAGGCCAGAAGAACAGGAGAATTCTGGGAAGAACGAAGCTCTTTCCCCACTCCTGCCCAGACCACCGAAGAAGCAGGATGTGACCTGCCCTGCTGAAAAAGGTACTGAGCCATGTGGCTAACATAGATAAGAATAATGGGCTATATAAGTTATAAGAGCTAATACTGTGTGATTTTCTTTGGGACCTAATGACTGTGGGAACTGGACAGGACAGAAACTCCAACAAGCATGCCCTCATGTTACAGGACCTAGGTCCTCAGAGAGAGGCAGAGACTCTTCTCAATACACTATTTGATTTGTGAATACAGAGCCTAATTAGGAATGAAGGCAACCATCTTCCAACATTTTGAACCAATTTTTTTTTACTGAAAATATTCCAATACTTTTAGTTAATAAATAGAACGAGTACACCATTGAATCTTCTTCACAAGATTCTACACACCCACAACCTCATTCTCTAACTCCTCCTACCCACCATGCTCTTAGACAATTTGTTCTTCCCCAATCATAATGGACATTGTCCTACCTGGTATCTATCCAGGATGCTACTTTGTTTTGGATTCTTTTCCACTAGAATCAACCTCTCTCACTTCCTCTTCCTGAGAGGTCCACCTTGACCATCCCATCCAGGATGAAGCCCCATTCCTTGTTCTATTTGCTTGGCTGTTTTGCCCTCATCACTCATCAACATTCTAAGTTACCCATCTCCTCTCTAAGACTCAAAATGGATGAGGCCATGGGATTTTGTCTGTCTTGCTCTAGACCTTAGAAGATATATACAGCATATGCTTGAGTGCATTCAAGCTAGTAGTCCCTTTCTTTCCCTATTTGCCTACAGCTCTACTCTTTTCTGGGCCTCTTCAAGATCAACTCCTCATAGGAAAGTAGATTTTCTTGACATCAGTGAGAATAATGTCTAACTCACTGGAGTTAGCCAAAAAGGTCATATGATTTGATCAAAGTCACAGGTCCAGAACTTGAACCTGGATCTTACATTGAACACGGCCTGTGACTCTTCTTTTTTTTAAGTTTTTTTTATTGATATTTATTGAGCTCTACATTTTTCTCTGCTCCCCTCCCTATCTCTCCCCTCCCCCCTTCAGCCCTCTCCCAAAGTCCCCATGCTCCCAATTTACTCAGGAGATCTTGTCTTTTTCTACTTTCTACTTCCCATGTAGATTATATCTATGTAAGTCTCTCTTAGTGTCCACATTGTTGTCTAAGTTCTCTGGGATTCTGGTTTGTAGGCTGGTTTTCTTTGCTTTATGTTTAAAAACCACCTATGAGTGAGTACATGTGATAATTGTCTTTCTGTGTCTGGGTTACCTCACTCAAAATAATGTTTTCTAGCTCCATCCATTTTCCTGCAAAATTCAAGCTGTTGTTATTTTTTTTCGGCTGTGTAGTACTCCATTGTGTAAATGTACCACATTTTCCTTATCCATTCGTCGGTTGAGGGGCATTTAGGTTGTTTCCAGGTTCTGGCTATGACAAACAAAGCTGCTATGAACATAGTTGAACACATGTCCTTGTGGCATGATTGAGCATCCTTTGGATATATACCCAAAAGCGGTATTACTGGGTCTTGAGGAAGGTTGTTTCCTAATTTTCTGAGAAATCACCACATTGACATCCAAAGGGGTTGTACCAGCTTGCATTCCCACCAGCAATGCAGAAGTGTTCCCCTTTCCTCACAACCTCTCCAGCATAAGTTGTCATCAGTGTTTTTGATCTTGGTCATTCTTACAGGTATAAGATGGAATCTCAGAGTTGTTTTGATTTGCATTTCTCTGATGACTAAGGATGTTGAACATTTCCTTAAGTGTCTTTCAGCCATTTTAGATTCCTCTGTTGAGAGTTCTCTGATTAGGTCTGTACTCCATTTTTTTTATTGGGTTATGTGTTCTTTTGGTGTCCAATTTCTTGAGTTCTTTGTATATTTTGGAGATCGGACCTCTGTCTGATGTGGGGTTAGTGAAGATCTTTTCCCATTCTGTAGGCTGTTATTTTGTCTTGTTGACCATGTCCTTTGCTTTACAGAAGCTTTTCAGTTTCAGGAGGTCCCATTTATTAATTGTTTCTCTCAGTGCCTGTGCTGCTGGGGTTCTATTTAGGAAGAGGTTCCCTGTGCCAATGCATTCAAGTGTACTTCCCACTTTCTCTTCTATAAGATTCAGTGTGGCTGGCTTTATGTTGAGGTCTTTGATCCATTTGGACTTGAGTTTTGTGCATGGTGATAGATATGGGTCTATTTTCATTCTTCTACATGTTGATATGCAGTTATGCCAGCACCACTTATTAAATATGCTTTCTTTTTCCATTTGATATTTTTTGCTTCTTTATCAAAGATCAGGTGTTCGAAGATGTGTGGATTCATATCCAGGTCTTCTATTTGGTTTTATTGGTCCTCCTGTCTGTTCTTATGCCAATACCAGGCTGTTTTCAGTACTGTAGCTCTGTAGTAGAGTTTGAAGTCAGGGGTTGTGACGCCTCCAGAAGTTCTTTTATTGCCCAGGATTGTTTTGGCTATCCTGGGTTTTTTGCTTTTCCAAATGAAGTTGAGTACCATTCTTTCGAGGTCTTTGAAGAATTTTGCTGGGATTTTGCTGGGCATTGCGTTGAATCTGTCTGTGACTCTTCTTATACTCCTACGGTGTCATCAGATGGCACACACCTCCCTGCCTCACCTGGGGCTGGCAGGCCTTGGGCAGCTCATCCAAGCATGCTACTTTCTCGCTATGCCAGCTTGAAAGATTGAGTCTTGGATAAACTCAGTGTCCTCTGCTTCAAATCTCTTGTTATGATGCTCACCTCTGTAGCTGTTCACAAGGACCAAGAGGGATGAAGGGAACCCAGCCCTGTCTTAGTATGACCTCAATACCCTAGAAATACTCTTCCCTTCTCTGGCTTGTAAGAGGACGGGCGTTTCCTCAACCAAATCATGGCATTTCTCAAGCCGGTCTACCATGCCTACTCTACCGGAGGCTTACCTTCCTGGAGGAGGGGGGCGTTTACAGAGATACTATGAATTTTCAAGGGTAGAGGGCAGGGAACGAGTCTACGGTGGGGGTCCAGCTACCAGGCTTAGCTCATGGACTTCACATCTGAAATACCAGATAAAATTGACCAGGACAAACAATGGCTTAAAGAGGTAGGGGACAGTGCAGGGGATGTAATCTGCTCCTCTCACAGGCCACTTTATCTAAGTTATCTACAAACTCTACCAAAGATAAGGCAGAAGGACAACATTCCAAAGTGACCACCATGATGAACATTTCCTGGCTTTTCTCATCAATATATATATATATATTAAGTTTAAATGGAACTGTTTTGTCGCCTTCTTTTTCAAAACAAGGCAGTCTCGCCTGTCCTGGAACTTGCTCTGAAGACCAGGCTGGCCCCAAACTCACAGAGATCTGCCTGCCTCTGCCTCCCTGGGATTAAAGGTTTGCACCATCACCATTCTGGCCTGTTCTGTGATTAAAAAAATATATTTTTATTTTATTTTTAATCGTGTGTGTGTGTGTGTGTGTGTGTGTGTGTGTGTGTGTGTGTGTGTGTGTGTATGAGTGCAGGTGCTCTCAAAAGCCAGAGACTCATATTCCCTGGAATTGGAGTTACAGGCAGTTGAGAGCCACCTGCTGTGGGTTCTGAGAGCCAAACCCAGGTTCTCTAGAAGAACAATACATGCTCTTAACCCCTGAACCCTCTCTCCAGCCTGTCTGTGATTTTGAAACATCTCACCAAGTGCTAGATTAAAGCATTGTCTGACTGTGTGTGTTCAGGCCTGTCCAGAGAGAGCCTTGGTGATGCTCACCGGCGTTAGGTTTCCAGGAAGGATGGAAGTGAGTACCCACTATGACGTGGTTATGGGTTGAAGACTATGTCTTTCCCTAAAGCTGCTCTGATATTTTGCAGGAGATGTAAAACTCAGACAAGCACACTGATACCATGGCTGAGCCTGGAAAGATTAAGTGGCTGAGCCAGAAATAGAGAATGGCCAAAGCAGAAATAGGATCCTACACTCTGGTGTGTCCCCCTGTACGTGGCATTGAGGTCAATAATGACTTTCAAATCACACCAGGGAAATCTTACTACAAACTAGAAACAAACTGGGATGAAATATAGTGATTAGACTTTAGATATCAAAAATGCGTGCGTGCGTGTGTGTGTGTGTGTGTGTGTGTGTGTGTGTGTGTGTGTGTGTCCATGTACTGGTAGCAATACCTCTGCAAAATAAATTCTTACCTAACACAGGTAAGTGGTACCCCAAAACCCCAGGGAAAACAGTAGCCCTCCCCACCAGGCCTCTTTTGGGTGCCTGGGCTCCTTGGAACAGTGACACCCTTGAGCCTTCATCTGCATCCAATTTGACAGGCTCTTTAGCCCCCAAGGTACAAACACCACCGTCTCCAGAACCTTAGGCTTTGTGTTTTTATGGTCAAATGGACTTTGTAGCTGAGATTAAGGGGTTTGCAATGGGTAGGAGGGTGATCTCAATTATCCACGTGGGTCCAGTGTGGTCACTAGTTCATTCTAAGGCAAAGGCAGCAGGGTGTTTCATCTCAGACAAAGAGAAGGTGTGCTGGTTGCGGCGGAGGTGGCGGTAGCAGAGGCAGTGGAAGAGATGGTGGTGGTGACAGAGATGTGGATGAAAAGGTGCCAGGGTTACCCCCAAGAATATAAATGTCTGCTAAAGGTTGAAAAAGTCGAAGTCACAGAATCTCCTCCAAAGCCTTCACAAACAGTAACTCTGCAGATACCTTGACGTTTGTGAAACTGATTTTAAAATTCTCAATCTGTGTTATCTGAAGCCACTATTCATGTCTATGGCAGTCTTTTACAGAAACTGTGGACAATGAATATTTGTAATATGATGAGACCGTCCCCATTCACTTGGGAAAAACTGGGCCATCCAGATAGGTGAGCACACGGGGTGGCGTGACAGGCTCCAGTGCAGCCTGGTCACCCCACACTGCTGGGAACCACCCAGAGGCTTCTGTAGGACATTGTCCTCTGACACACCATTTCATCTGGAAGGAGCAGGGGGAAGCCAGTCACTCAGAGATAAGGACACCTGCAGCTACTGCAGAGTCCTTAGCAAATTTGTCTCTGCCGTGGGAAGCAGAGGCTGACTGCCTGCGAGACCACACCCACCTGTACGGCTCTCAGTGACTCCTTTCTTGGGCAACATCACGGTTTAGCCAATGGATGGAGCTCAACTCAAGCGGCAGAGGGCTGCTTGGAAACCGGACACACTTGTTTTCCTAAAGCATTGAAACATCTCCAAAGGTGTGGTTTCTCATATGTTCTCTTTGCTCCGATTTAATTAATATAGTTGAGCTATCTAGTACTCGGGCAACTTGACCGGTGTCTCAGGTTGGACCACCAAGGTTACTAGGGGTGCGAGAGCCTCCTCTATAGAACACATTCTGGTTCATCACAGAACAGAGTTACGGATAACAATGGTCTCGCCGAGCTTTGATTTTTGTCCAAGTACATTAGTTAAATGATACCTGATACTCTAACGTCAAATAAGTGAACAGCCGAGCCACGGGACGTATCGTCAGATGCCCTGGGCTTTAATAAATTCATGTGGATGCAAGATGGATTTTTGAGATTTCAGAGTAAAATAACTTCCTGGTTCTCAGACTCCATCGTGACGCACTACGGTCCGTTTGACAGTGAAGTGCTTTGGGTTAGATGACAGCGGTGCAAGACGGGAGACGGGCTATGTGAGTTTGACTGCGAAATCCATTTACCTTCAGCTTAACCCATTGCCTTTTGATTTCCTCATTTCACCAATTTGTTAAGCAGTTCACCCAATGAATAGTTTGCTTATGTTTTACCCAATTAGAAAAAGGACTCTCAGGATTTCAAATGTGGACAGAAGAAATTGGGATTCAATGGGCAGGCTACAAAATGGCTGACGCAAAAACAACCGTTTTCAAATTACGCGTCTGTTAGTAAATTCTGACTACAGGACTGTTGAAGTGATCGACACATGGGTAACTTGGTAAACCACCACAGTCTGTGAGCACTCTGTATAAATGCATCTGGAGTCTAGCAAACAACCACAGGAATGCGTAGGCATGTTGGTGGTCTGAGGACAAGTTCAATGTGAGCCGGAAAATGCTGCCAAGGTGATAACAGCTCACAATTTTGTCACAGAAGACAATATGACCAGTTTCTAAATCTCAGTGTACCGTATCATAAGAACAAAATAATTGTGAATGTAGAGTCAAAAGGAACAGTAAAATCGTCTTTAAGAAATTAAAATGCAGGGCCAGAGAAATATTTTTAAAAGTAAGCTCACATACTGCCTTTGCAGGACTCTAGTTCAGTTCCCAGAATCCAGGTCTGGGAACTCACAACCACCTGTAACTCCGACTCTAGGGCATCTGACCCCTCTTCTGGACTCTGCAGGCACCTATGCTCATATGTGCACGCACACACACACACACACATACACACGTAATTTAAAATAAAAGAATATTTAAAATACTAAAAGGAGATAAAGTAAGAAGTAAATGAGAAACAACAGGGAAGACTATAATACACACAAATTTAGATTTTCATTGATGGTTAGAAATTACTATGCTGTGCTGTGGTAGCGTATGCCTTTAATCCCAGCCCTTGGGAGGCAGAGGCAGGTGAATCTCTGAGTTCGAGGCCAGCCTGGTCTATAAAGTGAGTTCCAGGACAGGCTCGAAAGATACACTAAGAAACCCTGTCTTCAAAACAAAACAGAAAAAAGAAAATACCAAAGGGGACCGATAAGAAAAATAAATCAATAAAAAGTTATCCAAACTAAAGCGGTATCCTAGAAGAAACAGCTTTCATTTAAAATCCCAAGTTAGAGTTCCTGATGATAAATGTGACTTGTTGCTTCCTAAATATAGCCACTCATAAGGGAGCTAACAATTTACTCCTAGCCTGATAGCTTTTAAGAAGTCAAAACAAACTTAAATATTATGAGACAAAACTGAATCTCAGTTAGTGAAATCTTGCCATAAGACTCGACTTCCTGTTAAAGGTATCCTGTTCAACATGAGTAGGAAATCTAGCAAATCATAAAACGTGCTAAATTCAATAACTCGATGATCAGGCAAGCTGAATCCTACAAATGAAACTTTTACCGAATGATTTTCAGTAAATTGGCCCCAAATCTACCATATCCTTGGAAAGAAGAGACCTGACTATATGGGGGTAGTGCCTGCAAAAGAACAATAATTTTTGTATGAATTTGCCATGATTTCCCAACAATCACTGTTCTAACGATTGCTAACACTTTCTTTATATGGAGACAGCCAAAATGGGGTTAACAGACCAAGACTCATGAGCAAAGCCAAAATGAGCCTGTGGTCTATGTCACTGGTCCTCAACCTGTGGGTCGCGACCCCTTTGGGGTTCGGATGACCCTTTCACAGGGGTCAAATATCAAATACCCTGCATATCAGATATTTATATTACAATTCATAACAGTAGCAAACTTACAGTTGTGAAGTGGCAAGAGAACAGTTTTATGCTTAAGGGGTCACCGCAGCTCAAGGAACTGTATTAAAGGGTTACGACGGTTGGGAACCACTGATCTATGTTGTTTCTCAGTGTCGCTGCATGTTACCATGGAAAACAACAGAGCCCCGTCCCTTTCTCGTTCTGGAGGCTGGAACTGCGAGCGGAGCCTTGGTGTCTGTACCCTGCCTTCCCTAGTGTTTGTGTGGCTGACGACCCTTGCAGACTCGCATTTACTGTTGTCGCACGGTATGTCCTCTGTGTCCCTCTCTTGCCTATAAGGCCGGTCATGTGGACTAAGAGCCTCCCAGACCCCGATAGGACCTCATTTTAACTAGTCACATCTGCAATAGATCTATTTGAAAGTAAACTTGAGGATGGGACATGTCTGAGGACACAGTTCAATCCAGAACAGCCACGGTGGCCACTTCCCAGACACGTTTGATTAATGAAAGTTATTTCAGTCAGTTCTCTTGTGCCTTGTCATTTTTCCTCTTCTACTGTCCTTTCAAACTATATTTAGGGGCCAGGGAAATGGTTCCGTGGATAATGTACTTGATGCATAAATGTGGACCAGAGTTCTGATCCTCAGAAATACATGAAGCTGGAGGCAGCCGCTCACGTCTGTGATCTTAGCGCCCCCTACCGAGAGATGGGAGGCAAAGACTGGAAGTTCATGGGCTCCTAGGCCTGACCTGGAAAGATCCAATTTCAAACAAGGTGAGGACACAAGAACGGACACCTACGGAGGTCCTCTGACCTCCACATGCATGCTCCTAAACGCTACACACTACGGCGGGTGCACGCATGCGCGTACACCATCAGTTACATAATATTAACAAAGCTATTTTTGAATGATAAATTATACATATAACTGACTGATACAAAAGCAGTTTTATCTGGCATTAAGCTTTGGAAAAATCTGTTTCTGACAGCCTGGCTAAATCAGGTGGAGACAGCCTCATCTCCTTTTCTAACACTCTTGTAAGCTAATCCTGCAGTTCACATTTTCTCAGGGGAGAGTGGGACTCAAGCTAATTCAATTTTATTGCTTTTCAGTGAAATTCTGTGGCATCCTGGGAATGCATGTAGTTTTAATATTTCTTCAAGGCTTTTTGCACACATAAACTCATGAGTAAGAAGACCTTCTTTTCTTGAGTGTATCGATTTGGGTATGAAATTTTTTTTCACAAACTGGTAGAGCCAAGAAGCAAAAGGTTGGCGTAGACTTGGGTCTGTGGAGGGCTCTGATCTCTCGTGGAAAGCCGGGGTTGGGGTAAGGAAACATATAGAACGCCCAACCCATCTTCCTGGTGCCGCCTCATCAGGGTTAGGAAGGACATGATGGTTTCCTGTGAAAGGATTTTCATAGAAAACTGACCATTTTCACAGAAAGCAGGCCTTCCTCATTTTCTTCCTTGTAGCTTGGTGTCACAAGAAGAAATTTGAAACCAAGACCAGAGAAGGAACCATTCCAGAGCTGGCACTGACTAGCTGACACCCAAAGCTAAAGAGAAGGAGCCAGGCCAGGAAATGTCCCGATTCCTGGTACTCGGCTCTCCTGCCTTACCCCAAGAACAGGGAGCCAGGCCCAGGGTTCAGAGTTCACCCTTGCAGAACAAGGCAATTGCCAAGAGGATAGAGAATTGAGGAATATTCAAGACACGAGTGAAAGGAGAATTTTCTCCTAAGAGGAAGACATGTCTGAGATAGAAAAAAAAAAAAAGGAGACCGGTGAGGAACTGATGGCCGAGTGATGTGGGACAGCCCTGTGGGGAACCTGAACGCGGGGAACCTGACCGTGAAGCTGTGTTTGCAATAGCAGAAGAGGAAACAGCCACCAAAGAGTGTGGGACAGCCAGAGAATCTCAGTAAACATCAATTACGAATGAGCAATGCACCCGGCACCGTTGGAGGCTGGGGCCATACTTGCAACACGTTGCCGACTCTCAGCCTTGCTAAAAAGTGACAGTATACGTCATGGGTGCGTTATCAGAGTTATCACTGCAGAGTTGGGGACTAAGCGGGTTGTGCCTATCCACACGCCTCCGGGAAGGGCATCTTAGCAGAGTCATCATGGGAAAGGAAGTGGAGAGAGAGAGAGAGAGAGAGAGAGAGAGAGAGAGAGAGAGAGAGGAGGCCTCAGCAAGACTCCATACTACCCATCCAGGGTGTCCATAAAGGACCTTGGGCACATTCGGCTTTTTTTAAATGCCAGTGGGGAACCAGTGACAGGGAGGAAAGAGATACCATCTGAGCTGTGGCACAGGCAGATCTACCGGGATCCTTTTAGGAAGTTGCCATGGAGTGGAAGAAAATGGACGCCAGAAGCTTCTGCCTGGAGCTTAAGCAATGAACAGGGCAAGAGGAGATCACTGTTGGGAAGGGGTGAAGACACGGAAGTAAAACCGATAGGGGTGGTGGCAGATACCTCTGACCCTAATACTTAGGAGGAAGAGCCAAGGCGTTTTTTACTTCAAGGCTACATTGGCTATACAGCAAGGTTTTTTTTTTTCCCTCAAAAAACCAAGCCTGGGGATAGAGCTCACTCAGAAAGTACTGGGGGATTGGGGAGGGGGTGGGGAGAGCGCTTCATTCCGTAAGTTCCGTGGCTCTAGAGAACCTTGACTAATACAACTGTCAACGATTGGGCTGCTCGGAAGGCTAATTCCCGGAAGGGATAACTCAGAAGGGAAGACTCTCCTGCACAGTCAGCAACACCCTTCAGGAGACCCCAACACTGCCTTCCCCCGCCTGCATTTGCTCCTTGCTCCTGAGTCTAGCTATCTTTTGCTGCCCTGTCACCACCTGCTGACATTAGATCCCACCTTCTTCATCCTTCCAGCTGGAGAGCAGCACACTCCTCCAGGAAATCCCCAGGCCTTAGGGACCCACCAGGCTGAGGCTGCCTCCTTCTTCATAGATTGGGGAGCTACTGGGTTCTCAGTCTCTCCATTATTGGACCGCCAAGTCTGTGATGTGTGGGCCAATTTAATAAATCCCCCATGGACTATGTATTCAAGCTACTGGTTTTGCTCCCCTCATAAACCCCAATACAGGGATCAAATGTCTAATGTCAGAATCAAGGTGTTTGTTCCACCAGGGGGCCCAGTGTGACATGGCGTCCAGTTCTATCCAAAGGGTTGTAAGGCTACACTCTGATTCAGGAGACTTTATCTTGTCCTGTCCCCTCCCGAGGCACCAGAGTCAAATCTGTCTGCCTCCCTCCTTTGGCTTTCTTCTATCAACAAACATTTAAGAACATTTTCCCCCAGCCAGGCACTGCACCAGATACAAGCAATACAAAGATGGGTGATCAAAGTCCCAACCAGTGAAAGGCACAGCCTGTGTGGCCCATGGCATAGTAAGGCTATGGACTTGATAGGTTGTGATGCAGAGGACTTCACCACGACTGTCTCCTGGGACATCCTTGAGTGTACTGACTTCCCCGTTCACTGACACCTTCACCTAACGTTTCCAATTATGAAAATCAAACAAAATCCCTCAGGGGAAGTGAAGTGTCCCAGCAAATCAAAGCCACGCCTCTTAAACAGTGAGTCCCAAGCTGGATTCAGTTTCTTGCACAGTTTCTGGAGCGATTTCTTAAAAATATTTGGTTTGGTTTGGTTTTTTTGTTTGTTTGTTTTAGCTTCAGCCGCTAGAGGGCACCAACCAACTCTCAATGGGGTCAAACCTGCCACATCTTTAAGTGGCCTCAGCACGTCACTAGGCTAGAAGCACAATGACAGTATTAATAACTTTCATCTTAGCTCAAAATGAGCCTTGACGTTCAGACAAACTTTAAATTGGTCACACAGATTGTACTCTTGATCCAGTAAGAATTTAAAAAGTAAGGTGGTGGTGGGGTGGGAGAGGGTCAGGCTAAAGTAAAGAAAAGATACCAAAGGCGGTGTTAATAGACATTAGACTCAACTACGTAAAAGACTTATAAAGAAAAAAAAACCCACTTTGCTCATTATCCTGTAAATTCATAACCGAGGCATAACACACTTTAATTAGTTGCAGGTCATTGTGTGACAAAGGTATTAACTAAGTGTACAGTGAAGACCTAAACACCAGAATTGCCTGAGGGTTTTTCTTTAAAGATGTAGACCCCAGGGCGTGGAAGACTTTTGTTTTATTTGGAGACAAGGTCCCACCAGGTAGTCCAGAGTGGCCTTGAACTTGACATCCTGCCTCTTCCACACCCTGAGTGCTGGGATTACAGGTGTGTGCCACCAACCCCTGAGTTCTGGGATTATAGGTGTGTGCCACCACACCCTGCAAAGGTTCCTTTGTGATCTTGAGTTTGGGGTGGAACCAGGAATGAATATTTCCAGAATATTTGGCAGCCTTACGGTATGCCAAAGAGTTCCGAAGTCATGACCAGATAATTGAAGCACAAGAAATGTGCTTTATTTTCCTGTGTGTGTGCTCTTGCACCTGTGTGCATGCACATGTGCGTGTGTGTGCATGCGTGTGTGACACTCACGCACACACGCCTATGTACATGCGCATGTGTGCATGTGTGTGTGCGCGTGATCTCGCACCTGTGTACATGCACATGTGCTTGCATGTGTGTACGTGTGTGCATGTGTGTACGTGTGTTGTGTGTGTGTAGATGGGGTCACACTCAGGGCCTCACGCACACAAAGTAAGCACTGTCACTGAGCTACACACTCAGTCCTGGAGCTCAGGAATGTAGAACGCAAAAGAGAGATTTGAATTCAAACGCCTGGCCACTTTCCTGTTCCGTGCAGCTTTGGGTGTTTTAAGGGGGAACAGAACTGCAGGGGTGTGGCATATACTGGGAATGGCTCTACTGCACAAAGCAACAGTTGTGTCGTGTAGCTGCAAGGCAGAAAAGAGTCTCTTGGCCAAGAAACTCCTTGACTCCTAATCTCTGGTTTACACTGAAGGGAACAATCGTTTTAGATCAGCGTCAGGGTGTTTCTAGCCTCATTGCCTGCTAGCTGTGATAGTCCCTTGAGCCAGATGACTGAGTTCCCCCAAACCTGCTTCATTGTCTGTAAACACAGTTCCTAGCAACTTCTTGTGCAGACTGAGTGATGGAGGATCAGTAGCACACTGAGGGCCCAAGGTGGGGATGGTGCTGGACCTGAGAAATCAGACATGTCGCTTTAAATGGACCAAAGTCACAGCTTGTATTAGACTTTGAAGAGGAACAGGATGGCCCCAGCCCTCTCCCACCCCTTGCTCTTCTTGCAGCAACAGTGGCCCAGGCTAGCTCACACCTGTGTCATACTAGCCCTTTCCGTCCTACAGACTTACTTCCGGTCATTGTACTAACCCACCATCAACTGAAACCCGAAAACGTTCTTTGGAAAGTGCCATAAAGAAACTGTTCATGAGTTTTAAACCACATGCCATCCCGTGTAGTGTGGTGGATTCTTGCTTCATCCTCTTCCACCCTGTTCCACCCCACCCAAGATGACCTGGGTCCTTCTTTATCCCAGCACATTTACAGAGCTGACACAGCCCACCTATGGATGGCTTGAGAGCCGTTTTCCATAATCAGATCAACCGTCTCAGCCCCCTGGTTGTCTTTCTTTGTAATCACCCCAAGGCTAGAGATGCTGATAGCTTTGCTGTAGTATTTTGCTATAACATCCTATGTTGTTATTGGTGATTGTTACTCTTACTCTAATTTTTAAAAACTGTGTGTGCGCGCGCGCGCGTGTGTGTGTGTGTGTGTGTGTGTGTGTAAACCACACACAGCTCAGAAGGTCAGAGGAGTTGGTTCTCTTCTTCCACCACATTGTTCTCGGGGATTGAACTCAGGTCCTCAGCCTTGAGGGCAGGTGGTTTTACTAGGGGCCATCTATCTGGCCAGTCTCTGCCTTGGGTGTGGAGGGTCTGTGCCCACAGATAAACCCTAGGGGGAACCAGGAAGGTTAAACACGCAGGGTTGTTCCTTTAGAGAGAGGGAGAGATGTATAACCTGTTTTCTGCCCAGAAGGCTGGGAGTGGACATGGTTAATACCCCGGTGACCTTTATGCTATGTGTGTAGCAGCAGGGGGAGACCACACTGGGTCCTCCCACACACCTTTATCTTATGCTTGTCAGTCTATAGTGTTCATCTTTATGGAAGGTGTCACCAGTCCTTCACAAAGAGTCTTAAAGACATCTTATCTTAAGCTCTCTTGTGCAAATGGGATTGAGTTCATTATCACCAGGGAAATTTTCACCAAGTTTTCCTGTGCTTAAATATGCCTAAAATACACTACTCGGGATCAGACTTCCGAAGTTTGAATCAATGCCAGCTACTGAGTCTTGTTGAACCAACTACCCTCTTCTCCCACAGATGGTTACTCTGCTGCCTGTGGTGGTCACAGGGACCCTTGCAAATCTCCTGTTTACTTTCTTACTGCTATGTCAAATACCTGAGAGGAAACAATTGAAGGGAGGGAGGCTTGGTTGTGGTTTACAGTTTGAGGAGATCCAGCCCCTCGTGGCAGGGAAGACAGGGAAGACATAATGCCAGGGGTGGAGGTGGCTGGTCACATTGTATCACCAGTAAGAGAGAGAGAGAGAGAGAGAGAGAGAGAGAGAGAGAGAGAGAGAGAGAGAGAGAGAGAAATGGTGGTGCTTTGCTCGTTCACTTTATCCTTTTTATTTAGTACAGGAGCTCAGCTAAGGAAGTGATAACATCCACATTTAAGGTAGGTCTCACTACCCCAATTAACTCATCTAGAAACTCCCTCATGGACTGCCCAAATGCATATGGTTCTAGACCCTACCAAGGTGACACTATGAACCACTGTAATATTTATAGGGGGAAATGCCGTATCGGTTTGGAATCATCCTTGGCTTCAGGCATTCATGGGGAAACCCTTGTTGTTGCTCCAGCTGGGAGATGAGCAGAGATGATGGGGAGGTGAACAGAGATGGGGAGATGAGCAGAGTTGATGGGGAGATGAGCAGAGAGATGGGGAGATGAGCAGAGAGATGGGGAGATGAGCAGAGATGGGGAGATGAGCAGAGATGATGGGGAGGTGAACAGAGATGGGGAAATGAGCAGAGAGATGGGGAGATGAGCAGAGAGATGGGGAGATGAACAGAGATGGGGAGATGAGCAGAGATGGGGAAATGAGCAGAGAGATGGGGAGATGAGCAGAGAGATGGGGAGATGAACAGAGATGGGGAGATGAGCAGAGATGGGGAAATGAGCAGAGAGATGGGGAGATGAGCAGAGAGATGGGGAGATGAACAGAGATGGGGAGATGAGCAGAGATGGGGAGATGAACAGAGAGATGGACCTTTTCAGCCTGCAGTGCGCATTCAGCAGCGGAAAGACATTTCCACATCCAGAGTCAAGTCCAAAGGAGAGGAAAGGTGCGGAGTCTTAGAGCCTTGAAGGAAGAGTGGCTCTGCTGATGTCTTGATTTTAGCCTTGGTCACTCTCATAGTATAAGAATAAATTCCTGTTATCTTAAGTTCCCAAGTTGATGGCCATTTGTTATGGAGATCCAGAAAAAAAGTAGTGTGTTTGAGGACTTAGGTCACACCACATCTCCTTCTGCAAGGCTTCCTTCATCTTTCCTGTAATCCACCTCCCTCCTGCTTATCACCATTCAGTCCCTGAGTCTATGTCACTCTAAATAAAACTGGGTTCCATCTCCATTGTAACCCCATGAGCCAGCACCACTCCGAGAATTTAGTGAGTGCATCCCCTGTGGTCCAGATACTAGATAGCTTCACAAACATGACCACATACAGCAATGGTTCTCAACCTGTGGGTTACAACCCCGTTGGAGGTCAAATGCTCTTTTCACAGGGATCACATATCAGATATCCTGCGTATCACATATTTACATTATGATCCATAACAGTGGCAAAGTTACAGTTATGAAATAGCAATGAAAGTAATTTTACGGTTGAGGGTCCCTACAACACGAGGAACTATACTAAAGGGTCACAGCCCTAGGAAGGTTAAGAGCCCCTGACGTAGAGCCATGGCAACAAGTGTGAGAGGTAGGCACAGTC
This sequence comes from Ondatra zibethicus, assembly GCA_004026605.1. Classification (NCBI taxonomy): domain Eukaryota; kingdom Metazoa; phylum Chordata; class Mammalia; order Rodentia; family Cricetidae; genus Ondatra; species Ondatra zibethicus. The sequence goes on along the minus strand of PVIU01004504.1, from coordinate 23,192 downwards.
ATTGCTGCGTTATAGATGGGAAAACCAAGGCCCAGCAGCTTGCCAAAGGCCATTCGGTAAGCAGAGAGAATATGTATTCAAATCCTTTGGAATCACAGGCCCCGTGAGGATAAGCATGGGCTGCTCAGAAGGAGAAGAGTAAGGGAAATAGTGGGTCATAATTAGCTAGAGTTGAGACAGAGCCTCTGTGTGTGTGTGCGTGTGTGTGTGCATGTGTGTGTGCATGTGTGTGTGTGTGTGAGTGTATGCATAAGCACATATACAAGATTAGCGAACAAGGAATCCTACTGTATCAGAGGGACAAGAAAGGACAAAGAGAGAAGGCAGGGGAAGGAAGAGGAGATGGGTTAGCTTTGTTCAGATTTTGAAGCGGAACACGTTTTTCTATCTTCTTCACTTGTCCTTGTTTACATTTCTGTCCCCTTCTGGAAGCCTTGTTTTCAAGATTTCAGAGCCAAATTTTACCTTAGCTTCCACTATGACCTTCTACCCAATGTGTAACAATAAATAATCATCCTAAGATAAATCTGGGTCCTAAGTCTTAGAACCTACGAACACTACCATACACTGCAGGACAGGTCTTTATGACTTATATCAGCTCTGGATCTTGGTGGCCTTGAAAGGTTACCTGAGGGGATACTGATACAGCATAAGCAATGCTTTAAGGGGGCAGTAGGAAATGTGGCACACAGAGATGAGGAAAAGGCCATGTCGCCATGGAGGCAGAAAATGGAGTGATACACAAGCCAGGGAAAGCAAGCAACCATGGCACTGCTGAGAAAACCAATAAATTGTCCTCCAGACCATCCTGGGGATCACAACCCTGTGGACGCCATGGCTCCAGCCCAGTAATGCTGATTCTAGACATCTGACCTCCAGACTGAGAGAGGAAAACCTTTTTTGTTTTAATCCACCAAATCTGGGATAGTTTGTTATAGCAGCCACAGGAAACTCGTTCTCTAGGCCTTCCCAGATTATCTGAATTCGAATCAAAGTTTAGTGTCTCAGTAGCTTCTTTAACTTTGGTCTTGAGGAGGAACAAAATATGTTGTATTATTCTGAAGGGATCTCTCAAAAGAAGGTGAGCATTTAAAAAATATTTATTATATATTATTTTTTATGTACAAGTGCTCTGCCTGAATGTACGTCTGTGCACCATGGGCATACAGTGTTCATAGGAGGGGGAAGAGGGTGGCAGATCCCCTGGAACTGGAGTTAGAGATGGTTGTGAGCTGCCATCTGAGGGCTGAGAACCAAACTCAGGCTGTCCAGAATAGCACTCAGTATTCTCAACCACTGACCCATCTCTCCAGCTCAAAATGGCTTCTGATGGCTTGAGTACACACGTGTACCTGCGTGTGTGCATTTTTAAGATTTCTCGGCAAAGGTAGAGAAGTTGGAAGCATTTGCAGCACTCCAGAGTGGCAATGAAGATTTACCACCTTGGCTGCGCTGCTACTACCATGCTATGCAAGGCTCCCCTAGGGCTCAACCTGAGTTCTCAGCCCAGTGACTATAGAACAAACTGTGGGACTGCTTGGGATGCAAGAACAATGGGGATAAAGATGGCGTTACTTTGGAAGCCTGGGTTTTCTACACTCCCTGCTTCCTTGCAGGCTTGGCAGGGGATACAGACATTTTCACTGTGTGTCCTGATGGTGGCTGTACGGGCTAGTTTATGTCAACTTGGCACAGGCTGGTGTCATCAGAGGGGAGGGAGCCTCAGTTGAGAGAATGCCTCCATGGGGTTAGGCAAGGTTGTAAAGCATTTTCTTAACTAGTGATTGACAGGGAAGGGTCCAGCCTATGGTAGGTGGTGTCACCCCTGGACTGATGGTCCTAGATTCTATATTTTAAAAAAGCAAGCTGAGTAAGCCAGTAAGTAGCACCCCTCCATGGCCTGTGTATCAGCTCCTGCCTCCAGGTTCCTGTCCTGACTTCCTTGGATGATGAACTGTGATGTGGAAGTGTAAGCTGAATAAGACCTTTCCTCCCCAAGTTGCCTTTGGTCATGGTGTTTCCTCATAGCAATAGAAACCCTAGCTAAAACAGAGGGCAAGACTTCAGTCATTGCCAGTGCTCTCTTGCCTGCCCCTGCCCAGCCACATTGTTGCCCCATCCTTCCTGCCAATGTTGTTGTTGGGTTGAGACTATGCTTGGTGACCAGAGAGAGCAGAGAAATATGAGTACTGAGTAAGAAAAGTCTGCGGAGTTTGCCAACACAGTGGGATAGCGGATGCCATGATACCAGACTGGGCATGGGGTGACTGCCCTGCTCAGTACATGCTGCTGTTATTACTAAACCCGTAAGAAGTACACGAGGGCTGGGAGAAGGCTCAAGGACATGGCCAATGCTTCTTTCCGATGCTCACACGCTGAGAGAAGGCAGGAAGACATCCCACAGAATGTGTGCCCTGCCTAAATCCCAAGGGACTCACTGGACTTTGCTTTACAGTCCTTGGAGGTCACTTAGCAAATCAGCAGATCCTTGGTAAAACTCTTTGCGATAGCAGCTTCCTGTGGGTCTGGACATCCTGGGTTCATCAGATCCAGCAATCTCAGGGATCCTTTCTAAGGGGAGTTTGGTGATCTTTTTTTTTTTTTTGAGACAGGGTTTCTCTGTAGCTTTGGAGCCTGGATCTAGCTCTTGTAGACCAGGCTGGTCTCTAACTCACAGAGATCCGCCTGCCTCTGCCTCCCGAGTGCTGGGATTAAAGGCGTGCGCCACCACCGCCCGGCGAGTTTGGTGATCTTGCTGCAGAATAGAACCACGGCTTTCATTCAGCTGCTGCCCAGCCTTCCTGCTCCTTCAGTAGCAAAGAAGAGCTAGTGCAATAGCTCCCGCTCTCTGCCAGGGCTCTCACTTTCTGTCTTCATCCCTGAGTCTAGAACAGTAGTTCTCAACCTGTGGGTTGGGACCCCTTTCACAGCAGTCACCTTAGACCCTTAGAAAGCTCAGATATTTACATTATAACTCACAGCAGTAATAAAATTACAGTTATGAAGTAGCATGGAAAATAATTTTATGGTAGGGGTCACCATTGGTCTATACGTTCTTTTTCTAGCAATTTATTTTTATTTTATGTGCATTGGTGTTTTGCCCGCATATGTGTCTGAAGGGGAACACGCAAGGTGAAGAGGAACACACAAGATAAAGTAATCCCACGCTAGCTCTGAATAGAGTATAATAAGGGGTTCTTTATTTAAAGGGGAACTCACAGATCACAAGGGGAAACAGGAACAGAATCCAGCATCCAGGTGTGAGAGCAGGAAGTGAGAGACAGCTCCTGCAGGCGACCAGCATCTTTTTGGTACCCAAGGTCACGTCCAAACTGGTCCAGCCTCTCAAAAGCCATTGGCTGAAGGAGGTTCCCCATCACAGGTCTGTGTGTCTGTGCGAGGTGTCAGATCCTCTGGAACGGGAGTTACAGACAGTTGTGAGCTGCCATGTGAGTGCTGGGAAGTGAACCTGGGTCCTCTGGAGGAACAGTCAGTACTCTTAACAGCTGAGCCACCTCTCCAGCCCCCACCCACTACACTCTTCTCTTTCTATTCATTTCCACTTTCTCCCTTCCCAAACCCTGTTTCTAAATTTGACAGAAAGAATCCATCACCCAGCATTTGGAAATGATGGAACTGGAGCAAGATACAATAAAATAACAATAATGAATATTGTTTGTATTTGCTGTATATGTTTCAACAGAGGTCTTTTGATGTTAGGAAGCTAAGCACAGAAAAATATTTAATTAGTATTGCCTAATTTCTAAATAGCTTGTTTCAAATCTTGCTTTTTCCAAAACTATTTATTTTTAAAATTACCTTAAATTGTGCATATTTTTAATATACAACATTAATCAGCCTTTCATTGTTGTAACGAAATACCCAGGGAGTTAGTGTAAGAAAGAAAAGACCCTTATTTTACTGACTGTTTCAGAGATTCAAGGCCATGGTGGGGGACTCTCAGAAATGTGACATCATGGCAGATGACAAAGTAGGAACATGGACAGGAGCAACAGATTGCAACTAGATGCAGGAAGCAGAGCTAAGTGAAGCTAGGTTCAGTTTTCACAGCAACTGAATCACCAAGGGCACCCTGAGAGTTACTTACTGGGCATGCCTCCAACACCCGAGGACCTCCCACTGAGCTCCACTTTCTTTTTTTATAAAAACACTAACGTTTATTTATCTATTTTTTTAAACAATCTTTTCTCATTTTGCCTACAAATCCCATTTCCACTCTCTCCCCTCCTCCTGCTTCTCCCACCTTCCCCCATCCACTCCACAGAGAGGGTAAGGCTTCCGGTGGGGAGTCACCAAACTCTGGCATATCACTTTAAGGCAGAATCAAGGCCCTCCTCCCTATATCTAGGCTGAACAAGATATTCCTCCAAAGAAAATGGGCTTCAGAAAGTCAGTTCAAGCACTATGGAGAAGTCCTGGTCTCACTGCCCATGGCCCCACAGACTGCCCCAGCCACACAGCCACACAACTGTCCCTCACATTCAGAGGGCCTAGTTTGGTCCTATGCAGGTTCCCCACTGTCAGTCTGGAGTCAGTGAGCTCCGGCTAGCGCAGGTCAGGTGTTTGAGCTCCATTTTTTAAAAGTCCCACCCTCTCCCTATACCCTTACCTTGAGGAGCAACACTCCAATCCTAGTTACTGTTGGAAACAAACCACAAACAAATCATGGCAAGCAAGGTATTTTGTCTCTCATTATCCATGGGCATTGGTTCCACAACACCCTAGGAATCAAAATTCACAAATGCTTAGGTTCTTTTACATAAAAATTGCATAATATTTGTATATTATTTCGGGGGATGGGGTCTTAAGTATCCTAGGCTGGCCTCGAACTCCCTATGTAGTTGAGAAGGTCCTTGAACTTCCAGTCCGGTTTTCATCTCTGAGTGCTGGGATGATAGGCATGTGTAGCATGCACCATTTGTGGGGTGCTGGGGACCACACTCAGGGCTCCCTGCATACTAGGCAAGCCCTCTACCAGCTGAACTTACATTCTCAGCCCTGGTTCTGTTGTTTCCGTCTGTTTACATTTTAAAGCTCGCCCGTGAGTACTGGGTTTCATTATAACATTTTCATGCGGAAGTGTCATGTCTTATGCCTCCCCCTCCACTCCCTCTTGTCTCCTTCTTGTTGCTTTTTCCTCACCTCCTGGGTGATTTGAAAGAAGGAGGTGTGGCCTTATTGAAGGAAGTCTGTAGCTCTGGAGGCAGGCTTTGGGGTCTTTGAGGTCAAGCCACGCCCAGCATCTGAGGCCACTTCCTGTTGCCTGCAAATCAAGCTGTAGGGAACTACTTCTCTAGCACCACGTCTGCCTGCATGCCACCATGTCTCACAAGCCACCCCAGTTAAATGTTTTTCCTTTATAAGAGTTGCCGTGATCAGGTGTCTCACTAACTAAGACTAAACCCAAACTAAGACACCTCTTGTATACTATACATCATCTCTACACTGCCAATACTATATAAGGCCATGTAAATGGATATTACATTGTTTATGGAGTAACCCCCAAAATGATTAAGTCTCCAGACATGCTCAGTATGCACAAGTGCCACCCCTAACATCTTCATCCCATCCAATGGTTGGATATAGACTCCTCAGAAACAGCGGGCTGATTGTATACACTGGGGAATCGGTCCATGTAGTTAGTAATGCATCACCTCAATTTTGTGATGTGATCATTTTATATGCATTTCCCTAGTGCAGTGGTTCTCAACCTTCCTAATGTCGTGATCCTGTAATACACCTCATGTTGGGGTGAGCCCCAACCATAAGATATTTTTCGTGCTACTTCTTAACTGTAATTTTGCTGTTATAAGTTGTAATGTAAATACCTGTGTTTTCTGTGTTTTCTCAGGTGACCCCTGTGAAAGGGTCCTTCTACCATGATGGGATGGCAACCACAGCTAGAGAACCAATGTCTTAGTATTTTCAAATATAGGATCCATCACCGTGAACCACAGTCACCTCTTGACCCTTGAGTCCTCCTCTCTAACTGTAAACATGGACCCTTTGACCAGCACCTCTGCTGTCTTGCTTTCTGCAGATGTCCACCCCCCTTGGCTGGATACTGACCTCATTTCTGAACAATTATACTGACAGGTTTTGACTCTTGGAACTCCTCCCCTCCCCAAGTCTCACATGCACACTGGAGAGCTGACCAAAGAGCACTGGTGACATCATCTGTGAGAGGGGAGCCCAAAGCGCCCCCCCCCATTCATTTACCTAACAGGTTAAATTGAACAGATTTCCAAAGTCTGACTTTTTCAGGGAGAGCCATGCTTTGGAAGAGGAGGGAGGAGGAGGAAGAAGAGAAGTACACCACGAAGTGGGTAAAAGTTCTTAACAGAGGACACCCCACGGTTTTGCTGAAACAGAAAAGCGGAAGAATCTACTGGCAAAAATAAAAAATAAACGGACGAGTTAGGCCTTGAATGCCTTGTCTCTGTTCCTGTATTTCACCCGGGAGGAAGACTTTGCAGCATAATGGACACACGTTATCTCCATTGTATAGAAGGGGGAAACTGAGGCACAGCTGAGGCTCAACTTCACCTGGTGTCTGGCTCTGTGGGCAGGAGTGCAGCTGGTATTTGAACGGGGTGTTTGGCTACAGAAGACGCTGCTGTCACAACACTTGGCTCTCGTTTTGAGTGGAAACCATCTCAAGCCCTTGATCAGCAACCCAAAGACAGAGAGTAAAAGCAATACTTAGTAAGGTACCCCCTTTTCGGGTTTGGGAAAATGTGATTCAGTCACGTGGCAGGGATGAGCAAAACTGGAAGCATCCTTTCCACGAAGGTAGTGCTGCAACCGCGAAGGACAGGCTGAACAAGAGTGTCTGTGCTCTGCTTCTGCGCCCATCCTCCCCACGTCACCCCCAGCTCAACCACCCCAAGAAGGAACTTTTAGTTCTGGGCAAGCAGTCCCGGGCTGACATCAAGCCAGGAAAATTAAAATTAAACAGTTTGCATGAAATGAACGTGCTTGAGGAACGTGCCTGCAGCTGGAGTTAACACTAGCAGTAAGAGGATCAACTCCGAGGCTGCTGGGGAGAAAAAAAAAAAAAGGACGGGGGGGGGGGGTGGGGACGAGAAACGCGAGCTCCCTTTTACCCATTCAAGTTAGCTGATTTGGACGATAAGGGTTCCTGCTTAATCCCTTTGTGTGCCAGTGAATATACTAAGACCAACAACCCTAAAGAGAGCACGCGGCTGGCAAAGAAACCTGCAAGAAGGTGCGGGGTCCCGTCCAATCTGGCATGAAGTAAGTCGAAAAAGAAAAGAAAACAAACAAACAGAATACTACTAGCAAAACTGGGGCACCCCAATGTCCTTGGTGCAGACGATTCCCACACCCTCCAGGCATCAGAGGGATGGAGGCTGTTGCCCAGAGGCCCCAAGCTCCAAGGCTGCTTCTGCGCCCTGGAGCTTCCCAGATGCTGCCAGCAAGCAAGGATCCAATGGACCCACCTCTGGCAAGGACTGGCATCACTCAGAGGAATAAAATTCGGACCTGCTGTTGTCTAGCAAGGTAGAGAGAATTTAGTGCGTGGTGTGAGGCAAAAAGACCCGAGAGGCTTGAAAGAAGGTTTTTCTTGTTTCCAGATGAGAAAGAGTAGGAACAGGCGAGAACTCAGTGGTTCCAGAATAGTTCTAAAACAATTGTTTTCAAGATTATCTTATTGTTTTCATCTGCAGGCGAGTTCACACACACACACACACACACCCGACCCCCATCACACATTCGGGGAGTCAGCAACCAGAGGTTGGTGGGTGGAAGCCTGGGGCTGCGGATCAGGCTCCAGGCAGACGCGCAGCGGGCAGAGAGAGTTCCCAGAGGAACCACCACCCCCTCCTTCCCTTTGGGCCTGTCCAGCAAATTTCCTTCTGGATTTCTGTCCCTATCTTCCCTCCCTCCTCCTCCCCCGATATTTTCGCTTTCTAAAACCATAAAAAAGAGATCAACTTCCCTAACTTCACGGGGCCCTTTTCAGTGACAAATATTGATGCCCAAAGTGTCTGCGCTCTCCCGCCCCCAAACGTTAAGAAAGGCGCCAGCGAGAGGGGGACATAAAAAGTTAACAATGCTGTGAAAATATGTTTGCAAAAAATAGACAATCGTTGGATTAAACGTATTCAAGTATGAAATAATGCCTTTTTGTGTCAAAACTTGGGCGATGGGCGGGTACAAAAGTTCCCTGTGGCAGCTACTTGCTCCCTTTGTGAGCCGTGCGCTTTGGCGTCTCCACTTGGGCGCATTACCCAGAGCCCTGTAAGCGCGATTGTTTCTCCCTTTCTAATGACATTTACCGGATCAAAACATGCTGTTAATTCGATCAGAAGGCTTCAACCTCCCTGACAAAGCCACAATAATTTCTCCTGAAGTTTGTTAAATTGACCAAAATTAGGCAAATGAATAGGGGTCTGTAGGCGCCCCCTCACGCAGGTGACGTCGCATAATGCTCGCCTGGGCCAGCTGCATTCCCCCTTTTCTTCTCAACTCACTCTCCTCCGTGTTGCCCCCCAATACTCCCACCCCCTCACACACACACACGCACACACACATACACTCACACACGCCCGCGTCTCTCCTACACCCCATCCCTGGCATTATTAAAATTTAGCCCAATGAAACTATTCATACTTTTCAATGGACATTTTCCTATAGGATAATAGGCTACAAATTGAGCCTCTTCCCCCCCCCCCCCGGAGAAAAGAGCCGGAGTGGGGGAGGAGAAAGAAGCGGACGATTTGGTCAGAGACTAGGGGGGTGGAGAGTCGCGTGCCAAAGGCCCGCGGGAGGGGCGAAGCGAGGCGGGAGCCTCGTGTGCCAGCCGCAGCCCCACACCTGCCGGGATGTCCGGACAAATAAAGCGGTGTAAACAAAAAGGGGGGAGATGGACATGTCACCAAGTCGTGTGAGAAAAGCCTGGGAACAAACGGGGCGCCTCCGTCTCCAGGAGCTCTCCCTTGAACCCGGCGGAACAGCCTATTAAAGGCTTACTTAATTACTTTAATGACTCTGGACAGGCTTTAAAACGCACTCGGCGCTGGGACCGCAGGCTTGCTGGGATTTGTAAACAGGCGATCGTGTGAGTCTCAGCGGTGGGACTAAAGGAAGCGACACTGTTTTGTGAGGGTCCTCGCCCCCCGGTGCCTGCGGCCACTGCGCCCCTGCGCTCTGCGCCTGCTAAGGCTGCAGGCGCTCGCTGGTCCGCAGGCCCCAGTTTCTCGCCTTCTATTCCGGAGGTGGCTGTTCCCATGCAAATGCTGTTCCCCGACGGATCACGTGTCCTTTGAAGAGCCACGTGGATTAACAAAGCTGATCTACCCCCAGCTCGCCCCCTTGGCTGCTAAATTTTTTTCCCTAACTTCTTTAAAACTGACCTTGAATACATACATGCTCCAAACGCAGAATCCCTAATCCAATGGAATAATTCAACTCGTGAGAATGCACTTGCAGTCCTAGATGACTGCTTTATAAAAGCAGCCTCCTCGGACCTGGGAGGCTGCAGTCTACCTGGGACACTCAAAGAGGCACACGAGGTGGAACGTGGACGAGTGCCTCGCGCCACAGCCTCTGCCGAGGGCGCACGGAGACCAGGATGTCAGACAGGCTCAAGGAACGCAAAGTGAGTCCTTGCGCTCTGGTGGAGGAAGAGTGTGTCTCACCAACCGGCCATCTGGCTGGATTGATGACAAAGATGTGCCACACAGGACTTTAAGTGTGGAGGAATTCAAGTGGTTTGGAAAGGGGACAGAGAGAAAAAGGACAAGTGAGGAGATGCTCACCCTAGGCGGCTGGTGGCCACCTCCTCAAAGCCCTGGCACTTAGCTCGGAGGAGTGGCAGGGAGGCTGAAAGGCAAGCGCGCCAGCACCGGCTCCAGAGAGCAGAGCTCTCTTGGTCTAGTGTGGCGGGGCAGGTTTGGGGTCTCTTAGGGTTGGCGAATTGGCGAACCTCTCTGGCACACAGCCTTGGATGTCTCCTTGGGCAAAGTCATCCTACAAGTAAAAACTTCTGTTTACAGAGAACCCCGGTTTCTCATAAAGTGATAGAAAAGCGGCGGAGGGACCGAATCAACCGCTGCTTGAATGAGCTGGGCAAGACAGTCCCCATGGCCCTGGCGAAACAGGTAACTTTTGCGGTGTTGGGAACTCTCCACTGCCACTCTCCTTGGGGCCCCAGGACTCTGCAGACGCAGCTGGCTTTAGGGAACTCGCCACTCTCCGGGGAACTTGGCGCCAGCATCCTCCTGGCTGGTCCTCTGCAGAAAACAGAGTGCGGCCCAACATCTGCGTGGATTAGTAGTGGGTGGGACACAGCTAGCTTCCTTCCTCCTTTTGCAGAGTTCCGGGAAACTGGAGAAGGCGGAGATCCTGGAGATGACAGTTCAGTACCTCAGAGCTCTGCACTCTGCGGATTTTCCCCGGGGAAGGGAAAAAGGTGGGCAAAGGAAACCTGGGCAGGGAGCTTGCGCCACGCGGGGACCTGGGGCCTGGAAGTGAAGGAGGATCCGGGAGCAATTGGCTAGAGCGAAGCAGTCAGAGCCTGTCCTGAGAATGCACCTGCTAGGTACCAAGGAGGAACAGCTAAAGATGCAGGTCTATTGCTTCCCGCAGGTGGGGTTTGTGGGGGCAGGGATGCAGTCAGGCTCCTAGGGAGACCGAGGAGAGGAGAGTGAGAACCCCAAATGGGAATCTAGCCCAAACTGTGTATGTGTGCCCCTTCTCTTTTCCTTTCCTCCTTCCTACCGTCTTTCTTGCCGACCTGGCAGAGCTTTTAGCAGAGTTTGCCAACTACTTCCACTATGGTTACCACGAGTGCATGAAGAACCTGGTGCATTATCTCACCACGGTGGAGCGGATGGAGACCAAAGACACCAAGTATGCGCGCATTCTCGCCTTCTTGCAATCTAAGGCCCGTCTGGGCGCAGAGCCCGCCTTCCCAACTCTCTCGCTCCCGGAGCAGGATTTCTATCAGCTGCATCCCGCGGGTCCGGAGTTTGCTGGCCACAGTCCAGGCGAGGCCACCGTGTTCCCGCAGGGAGCTACGCCGGGGTCACTGCCCTGGCCTCACGGCGCGGCCCGCAGCCCAGCACTGTCTTACTTGTCCAGCGCGCCGGTCCCTCTTCCCAGTGCCGCTCAGCAGCACAGCCCCTTCTTGGCTCAGGTGCAGGGCTTGGACAGGCATTACCTCAATCTGATCGGCCATGCCCACCCCAACGCCCTCAACCTGCACACGCCCCAGCACCCCCCGGTGCTCTGACACCCACCCACTGCCTAGATTACTTTGCGGTTTGGTAGCGGATTGAGACAAACACTGTATATGTTGTACATGTGTAAATAGTGTGTCAACAAAAACTGGATGGGAGAACGCCAAGAGCCAATTAGCCTTCTGAAGGACCACTCCTACCAATAAACACGTTGTGCGAAAGACCCCAAAATGGAGTTCTTTGTTACCTTCTGCTCATCCACAAACCACCTACCCCAAGTGTTTTATAAGGAAACACGCTAGGAGCTCGGGTGGTGACATTCAGTAATTTGCGGAGTCTGAGACAGAGGGAGGCTAAATGAAAGCTTAAGCAGACATTAGAGTTGTCTTTTAGGGGTAGGAGACTCGGCTCTGGGATGCTCAAGCCTATACTCTCCTCTCTTGTATCCTGGCCTTTTGCCTCTGACTAGTGCAGAAGGCTGGAACTCGGCTTTAGGTTCTCAGAATATGCAAATCAAAAGACAACCTACAAACTGGTTTGGGCCAACTTTTGCTCGCTGGGACCTGGGAGGCCCTTCTTACCTCTAGGCGACCTCACACAAGCCCCAGGTCTAGGTAATCACACATCCCAGGCCGGCCTAAAGAGGAGCTGAGTTCACTACCTCGATGAGTTCCTGTGTTAAAAATTCAGTGAATGGAACAAACGGCATTCTCAGTTATGTCTTAGAAACAACGTTCATAGTTTGTTTCCTTTCTTCGCATGACAATCACCTGACAGCCTAGGATTTGGGGAAGTGGGCATTGCCTTTTACGTGCAGGTCAACCCCGCTTCCGGGGAAGGGGGGAGGGCTCTACAGGAGCCTGGCAGAAGCCAGCACACACCGGGAAGAAGTGACCCGCAGGGACTCCCCGCTGACTCTGGCCCTGGAGCCAAAAGCTGGGTCCTTTGCTGGAATTCTCCGGTCTGGGGAGAAGGGTGCAGCCCTTCTCTAGGCTGAAATTTATTTTAGCCTCCCTCCACACAGGGCCGTGGTGAGCTGCCATTTTTCAGGCATTCGTGGTTTTTGCAAAAGACTGATTCTTCAAGGAATCGTGTGGTTTTCACTTCCAAAGGCTATGGACTTTGTCCACAAAACAGTGATACATTTAAAAGAGCAGACCACACTGCCATTTTTCCCAGATCCAACCTGCAAAACTGACTTCCATGTTGTTTTATATCAACAGGCCAAATAAAGCATCTGCCAGGTAAAATAGTGGAGATTATTTTTTTCCATCGTTGATTTTCCCCCTTTGAATATTGGTCCTGTGAACATTGGTACCCTTTAAACAAACAATTTAATATGGTGTAGCATCAGAGTCATTTAGTTGAAGGAGGGCAAGGTGACTTTTCTCCATGATTAGCTGATGAGAATAGTAAATTGAGTTATTCCCTTTCTCAGACAGGGTTTAAGAGAGGCCTGCCTGAGGCAGGACATACTTACTCTATTTACCAAGGTCATAAAATGGGTTGACCTGCAATTTGTAAGCCATTAAACTTTATTACACAGAGGCAAGCAAATGAACAAAACCTTTCATTACATTGCAATATATATACAATGGGGGGTGGGGGAATTTGTACATTTTAGTAAGGATCTTGCATGGAAGAGATTCTCAAAATGATGAAATGTGCATCATCTTCCTCCTTATGAACTGGTAAGCTCCTGGGTGTGGACACTTGTGGGGAAGCAGCAGGCCTTCCTGGGTCACAAGTGCACACGGGGCAATATGCGATAAAAATGAATTATGCACAAATGAGAGAATGGATGGTTCCCATTATTGCAACACATGTCTTACACCCATTTTCAACAGTGCTGGATACAAAATATGAAGAAGGCCTTTCAAACGCTTCCAACCACCTCCAGCATTAAGCTGATCTGAATTCCCCCGGCAGTGAAGCATTAAAGATATAGTGTTACCCTGGAAATATAAATTATTAATATATTCAACATTTCTATCACTTCTCAACTGTTAACCAAATTAGACAAAACTTTCTTTTGCTAAGTAGATTTTCTCTTTAGGATTAGCTTTGGAAGAGCACAGGGCCACCACAGTAAAAAAAAAGGGGGGGGAGTCATTTACATATAATTTTGCAAACTTCCACTGGTCCATGACAGTCTTTGTACCTCAAATGTTGGTATTCGTGATTTTTTTTCTTTCCTTCTTATTTAACTGTGGAGGATAAAAGCCTGCTTTGGATTTACAATGACTTTAGAATAAAAGTCACCCTTCCCTTTCTTTCCGTGTGTGTGTGTGTGTGTGTGTGTGTGTGTGTGTGTGTGTGTGTGTGTGTGTAGTGTTGTCTTTTTTTCTAAAAATTCCATGCAAAGTCCCAATTCTTTAGGCTTGTCCAAAAGTCAATCTTGAAATATTTCATCTTTGCAATGGACTGAAAACATCACTACAAAATGGAATCAATTCAGATTGCGTGGTGACATTAATGTGCTCTTATCCCAGTTTTTCTGGTGACACCCCCCCAGCTGCCGTGCTCCACACCCTCTCCTCCAACCCTACCCCCCTCTGTCTGAGTTTCTTAGGCTCAATCCTTCTACTCTTTAAGTAAGTTGTATAGTAATGGTTTCCAAGAGAGGCCCAACCAAACCCAGAAATAACAAAAAACAAAAACCCATGGGTTTGGCTGGAGGTAAGCCATTGTGATGCCTCTGAAAGGGGAACCTCTTGTTCCTTGGGCTTCATCCTTGAGTGGGCAAGAATAAAAATAATCATCCCCATGAAATCAAAGGTTTTTCTCGAGACGCTCGAGGAACAAAGCTCGTGGCTGGTGCTGTGCCTTGGGCGGTCCTGTGGCTGTGCAAGGCTGCAGGCATAGCTTCCAGGAGCTCTAGTTACGCTGCAGAAAGGGTGGCAATACAGAGCTCACTTGGGCTTCCAAGCGTTGTTGAACAAAGACAGCCCCATGTATAGTGGGGGCCCCTCTAGTCGGGGCTGCTGGATGCCAGGAAAAGAAGGTGAAGAAAGATAGGAACTTCTCTGGTTTTGGTTTTGAATGAGTAAGATTGTGAAGTGCGGAGCAAGCCAAAATAAAAGAATTAATAGTTAGTCAGTTGATAGATAGACAGATAGATGATAGATATATAGATGCATGATAGAAAGATATAACAGATAGATGATAGATAGATAGATAGATAGATAGATAGATAGATAGATAGATAGGCAGATAGAGATGATAGATAGATAGATAGATAGATAGATAGATAGATAGATAGATAGATAGATAGATGATAGATAGATAGATAGATAGATAGGCAGATAGAGATGATAGATAGATAGTTGATAGAAAGGAAGACAGATAGATAGACATGATAGATATAGAGATTATAGACAGATGATAGACAGATAGAGTTATAGATAGATAGAAAGATAGATAGATGATAGAAAGAAAGACAGATAACAGACAGGTAGATGGCATAACATCATCAACTCAGGTACTCACAATGTGCAGCAGGAAGCAACTGGAGAAACGGATAGGAAATTCTTAGGAACCAGTAATGGATGTCTGTACAGACTCACACACCAAGAAGATGGGGGGGGGTTGTTTATGCATTGGGAGCTTGATCAGTATTGTGGGATGACTGGCTCACTGAAACTGCCGGGCAGAGCCGAGTCTCTTAGAATTCTAAATCAGAGACTCTCAAATTTCTCGCCTCTGCCATTAGTCTCATCCTGGGCCACCAGGAAGTAAGTGACACTCATCTGGGATCTGTGGTTTAATCTACACACACACTGAAGATAATTAGAGAGGACAATTACTTGTTCTGTTTTACCCACCTGTGTTCTGACAGTAGGAGCCAATGCCTGCCTGGCTTGGTTAAGGTGGTTAGCTCTTCCTGTAGGCCCAGGTAACTGAACAGACAACAAATTCAAGAGTCAGGTTCATAACTAACCTCATGAGATCATGTCCTTTTGTGTGGAATAGCTACAAGACTGAATCAACCCAGACGCGATCCTATATCTGCTCCATTAGATACTCAAACTATGGTGTCTGGAGCCAGTCTCTAAATTTGCACAGTACCCAAATGATGCTTCGGACACCTATCTCCTATGACATGGTCTGCGACATAGGAATATTGAACATACATATCTCATCAGGTTGCTGTTCTAATTTGACTCTGAGATGTCCTCCAAGGCTTGTATTGGGTATTACCTACCCAATCCTCAGCTAATGTTACTGGTTTTATTTTGGAAGGCTGTGGAACCTTTCAGAGATGAGCCTATCTGAAGGAGGCAGGTTACTGGGGCAGGTCTGAAGGAGGTAGGTTACTGGGGCAGGTCTTTGGGATATGTTAACTTCTGCCACTTCTTATCATGCCCTCTGTTTCCTTGCTACTGTGATGTGAACAGCCACATACTCACATGGTCATGATTCAACCGCACAACATGCCTGCCTCCCGTGCCCCCCACCCCATGCCACAATGAACTGAGCCCTCTTTAACCGTGAGCTGAAATAAATCCTACCTCCTTAAGTTGCTTCTGCCCAATACTGTGGTCACAGAGGCACAAAAGTGACTAGCACCGTTGCTACGAGGATTGAGAAGGTTAATACATTCAAAATGCTGAAGACAGCGGAGGCTATAGTAGGTATATGATAAATGCCAGCCACATATTCGTCTGTTTTCTTTCTCTCCCTCCCAAGGAATCAGAACTTTGGGGTGACCTCAAACTGAGTAACAAACTGTCCAGACAAATAGTGAAATCTTTTGTCCTGTCACTGTGTCTTTAATAAATAACCCTGATGAGGGGTGACAAGGAAATGAAGAAATCACAGACACAAAAAGGCTGGGATTGACTGGTCTGGGCTCTCAGAGGGAGAAGTCACAGTCCCCTGAAGGCTCAGAGTGTTTACTATATCCGCTTGGACCCAGGAAGCTAGGGTTGCTGCATTCATCAGAATAAAGAGGCAGGTTCAGCTGATCTCGATAGGCGTGGTCTGTGTAGGGGAGTTGTCTTCAGGCAGTAAATATGGGAGATGGGGGGAGCGATGGTAGGCATTTTCTGCACACAGTCACCATCCACATACAGAGCACAGGAGGGCTCTGCTAGCCCTTGAGCCTCACCTGAGGATGGCTTTGCCACTTTCTTGTATTTGAGGGACTGTGGTCCTTGGCAAAGCCAAGCAAACATTTCTCACAGGACTTCGTTGGCTTCCTCCACCTGTTCTCCATAGGTGCCAATCTGCCTACAGTCGAGCAAGTGTTCTTTGTTAGGCAGGTCATAATACTTGTGGTTTCTCCTGTGCTTTTAATGAGTAAATTTGATTCTAAAATGAATTGCTTCAAGCCCACCATCCCTGTATGTTGAATCGCACCCCCTACTGAATTACAGAATGGACATTTTTGCCTTGGCTTGACACCTATATCTAGATCAAAACCAGCTCTGAGCACAAAGGCGGAAATGAGTTTTATTTATTGGGTCAGTGTGAACCAGAGCCTGGATTGTTTGTATCTTTGCAGCTACAATTAGAGATCCCACCTACAAGCTTGTGTGCATTGAGCAGTATAGGCTGCAGAGTGCCGCAGGTGTGTGTGTGTGTGTGTGTGCGCACACACACACACACACACTTGGAAAGGATTTCATATATGCAGACAGAAACACTGAAGCCAGGGTAAGCAATCGCCCACTGAAGACAAGAGCTGGGGTAGGCTTTAGGGTCATAGAGGAGATCACAAGAACCAGACATAAGGTGACAACCATACCTTAGAGATACTTCTGCATGGCACAAATACTTCCTGGAGAGACCTTGGTAGAGCTAAGTGTAAGGATCCAAAACTCTCTAAGAGGGTCCTTGGTGCCTCCCCTAGCCCGGCTTAGTGTTTGGGCTGTCGTCCATCATCACAATAGCCCCTGAAGTAGACATTATTCTCTATACTTTGCTGATGATGGCTAACTCAGAGAGGTGATCCAAAGACGATGGGTATTTCATGGAAGAGTTTTAATTTGAGCTGTGTTGCTTGCCAGTTCTCTGCCCTTTCTTTTACAAAGCATCTACCACAATCAGTGGTGTTCTCACACTTTCTTAGATGACTTTTAGTACAGGGATCTTCTTCGGCTTGTGTAAAACTGCAGTTCAACATTGGACGGCTGAATGCCTCATTGTACATATAATATAGAATGCAATCTCTTGTTTTTTGCATTGAAACATACTATGTAACTAAAACAGCAGAATCTTTTTAAGACAAGTATCAATTCCTAAACTTGGAAACAAATAGCGGGTATCATCTATAGGAGTGAGCGTAGCCCAGAGGTCCAGCAGTGGATGAAAAGCCTTTGAGCAGTCACTAAAATCAATCTATATGAAACTCACATTGGGCATGGAAATGAGTAACAACAATTTTAGGAATATAAATTGTGCATACCTGAGAATAAATACCAGTCATTAAGCAAATCGCACTGCTGGATTGTGCATGGTCAACAAGAGAATCAAGATAATAAAATGCCTAAGAAGAAGTCAACCCTTGAGGGCTTGGGGTGTAAGTCGGTTGTCAGAGTGCTTGTGCAAAGTCCTGGATTCAATCTCCATCAGTGAATAAAGGCCAGCACTCAGGGGACAGTGACAGGAAGTTCAGAAGCTCAAGGTCATCCTGGGCTAAGTGAGACTGCGATGCTTAAACATGTCATCTTTTCTTATTCAAACACAATGAAGACCTAGAAAATCACACACAGCAAGTAAAGCAGAATGTTACTGTTTCCATACAGCCTCGTCTGAACCACACACCCCGCCCTTAAATAAATACCCCTTATCTTTATTTTATAGGAATCATTCTCTTGAGCTGGAAAATTATTTTAACACCCAAATGAATCTTTAGCATATAGTTTAGTTTTTGACTTGCCCATTTAAAACATTTTATGTCTTTACCTTCTTACTTCCCAGAGTGAAACTTTGTAGCCATGAAGTGCTTACATGCATAAAAGCCCTATTGTTTTATTGTTAGTGTTTGTATTTATAATTCAATAGTGATTTTATGTATATTATGAGCTAAAACAAATGAATAAATTTGTTAAAGTCTTATGAATGAAGGTGTGAGGAAAATGGATGCAATTATAAAAGTGTTAAGAAAGAGTATACTATTCAACATTAAGCATTAAATAGACATTTAAGGATTAGATATCCACTTTCTGCAGTATGCAGTTTCTGCACACCTAGCATGTGTTCTTCCTCCCACTAGATATCAGTAAGCACCATTTCACTTTCCAGTCTTAAGAACTTCATTCTAGTTTCATCTAAGTGGGCCTGTCAATATTGACTGTTTGAGGGCTGGCATGGAGTCTTCATGTGTCAGAATTTACTTTCTCCCAAGCCTGAATACTATTCCATGCTGTGGGACAATGGTCTTCTACCCTGTAAAGATCTGTTGCTTGTATTGCTTTAATAAAATGCTGACTGGCCAGTAGCCAAGCAAGAAGTATAGACAGGACAACCAGGCAGGAAGTAGAGGCAGGGCAACCAGAACAGGAGAATTCTGGGAAGAGGAAAGACTCAGTCTGCAGTCATCACCCAGACACAGAGGAAGCAAGATGAGAATGCCTCACTGATAAAAGGTACCAAACCACGTGACTAACACAGACAAGAATAATGGGTTAATGTATGATGTAAGAATTGGTTAATAAAAAAGCCTGAGCTACTAGGCCAACCAGTTTATGATTAATGTAGACCTCTGTGTGTTTCTTTGGGACTGAATGGCTGTGGCACCAGGAAGAACAGACATTCCCGCCAACAATTCCATTGTCTGTGTATCCTATCGTACATATGTACATGTTGTGTGTATTTAGTCATCTACTGAGTGAGAGAATGAGTGAAATTCCTTCTGTTTATGTTAGTAATCCTGCTGTGAACATGGCTGTGTTCTCTTCTGGTCTCTGTTCTCAATGATTTTGAGTGTGGGTCTTTAATGGAGTTGCTGGATCCTACCGTAATTCTGTTTTGAGGATTCATCATTCCATTTCCCATAGGTGCTACAGTGCATTACATTCCCAGCAACAACTAACAGGATTCCATTTTCTTTATATCCTCACTAACAGTAACATTTCTGCTGTTATTTTTAAAAATTGATTCTAACGTGTGGAGTCATACTTCATGCTGTTTGGTCTTGCATTTCCCTCACCCAAAGTTCGATGAATGGCGTGTCCTTAGCCATCATTTGTGTGACATTGGAGAAATGTCTATTAATATTCCAAATATTAATCCTCAGCCAGATACATGACTGGCAAATATTTTCTCTTTTCTATCAATCATATTCACCCTATTGCTGGTGCCATTTGATACATAAAAGTTTTAATTTTGATTCAGTTCCTTTGCCTTTTTCTTTCATTATTTGAAATTTTGGTATCATATTCAAGAATACTTCCCAATATATATATTTTATTCCATAAATGTTTTCCCTAATAGCTTGTAAGACACACAAACGGAGAAATCTGTGTTTTTGTGTTGTTTATTTTTACTTACTATTGTTGTGGTTTCGTGTTTTATGTGGGTAAGAGGACAACTTGAGAGAGTGCTTCTCTTTCTACCATGTGGGTCTCAGGGATTGAACTTGCCTTATCAGACAGGCTTGGTGGCAAGCTCCTTTCAACCGTTGAACCATCTTGTTGCCCCAAACCTCTGCTTTGACCACCATTGTATCCCCAGTATGGTCATCAGGGCTGGTGAGGGATAAGTACTTCAATATACACATCTATGATCTGATTAATGGGTGTCTTCTAATGGCTTGAAAATGCAGGTTGATAAAGATAATTTTTGTGTGACATTTAGTCACTTCCCTGAACATTCACACTAAATTAAGGAACATGCATTTAAATTAATTCACATGTAGTTTTTTAAGATGTTTGAAAAAATAAAACAAACACAACATAAATTCTTGGTATTAGTGGTATGTTTGAAAATATATATATTACCCTTTTCTAGCTTTTTACAGGAAATAACTGAGATATATATATATATTCCACTTCAGATCCAGTGAAATTATGTGATTTCATTCTTTACCAGAAATTTATTTAAGCAATAGCTCAGATAAAATGCTGAGACTTCTCTACTCCCGTCTGAGTCTAAAAACCTTCAGCAGTGAAAGAATCTGCCGTTTAGAACAAGCAAACCCACAAGGGGTTCTGTGGCACCCTTTGGAATATATGCTGCTGCGAAGGCCAATCTCAGGGACTTGTATAGTCAGCAGAGAAGCAGCAGGGGGCGCTCGGGAGGTTTTGAGTCGCGGTTACTAATCAGTCACCACCTCCACGCCCACCCCCACGGCCACCCTCACGCCACTTCAGAACATTGCATGAAGTATAAAAAGTTAAAAGAGAAAACCAAAGGGAAGGGGGAAGAGCAAATTAAGAAAAGTCTAATAAGAGGAGATGACTTTGATCAAGTTTGTAATAAAAGCAATACAACATGCCGCCGCCCACACCCTCAAGCTCCCTCTCAGATGCTCTTTTTTTTTTTTTATAAACCTGTCTCACCTCCCACACATAATTTACCCCTTGGTCCCAGGTCCCATTACTGTTCTAACTTTCAAGCAACGACACCCACACTTTCTAAACATGTTTAAAAACAACAAGTGAAAGTCTTTGGGGGCGGGGAGAGTATGTAAGCATATGTTAGTATATAAGAAAGCTAAACTGCAAGCCACAGAAGAAAGAATACATAAAATGCAAGCCTCATTCACGGCGAGAGTGAGAGGAGCCAGGCGCTACACGCAGTTTAGGAAGTACAATGAGACGCCCGTCCTTGTAGGGATGGGTGCTGTAAGGGAGACAAAGAGAAATCGTGAGTGACTCAGGAACTATGTCTAGTCATCAACACCTTCCTTCAGAGGCCTAAAGACCGATCTCCTGAGCCCTGATCACTCCAGCCGGGCCTCGCCGAGCTGCTCCGGGCTTGGTGGGTCTTGTGTGCCTGTACCGCCCACACAAATTCCCGAATTCCAGCTCAGAGGCCTAGAGCCCATCTCTTGAAGCAGCTCTCACCTCTCCCAGGGAGCTGATTTAGCATCTGGAAAGGCGGCACATTGGGGAGAGTCGACAAAATGTCTATGAATTCCAGGAAGTTCAGGGTCTTGTCTTGGTTTGGGGTCAGTGTTTCCTCTAGACCACGGACCTCTTCTCCACTTGTTAGTTCAGAGTGAACCTCGAACCTCCGGTTAGACTGCGTGATGTCATTGCGCTGTGACACCATAAATTGGCGTGCTGAACAGAATGAGAATAGACAGATGAGCACAAAGAAATAGCTCCGATTTACACCTTTGGGTTTTCTGTGTCCAGTTGCTTTACAGATGAGTGAATTGTTGCATAGCAAAGTCGGGGGTTTAAAATAAAATGCCGTCAAATGAACTCATACATCAATCGTGTATGAATATGTATTGTGGCATTTGATTTTTTTTTTTACCACTATACAAACGAGGAGTGGCATTTGATTTTTAAAAGAGATTTTTTTATTTGTTCTCTCTGTAGCATGAATTCTACTTGTCCTGAATAATAAAAACCCAGAGTCAGCTAGCAGGGGCTAAAGCTGACGGATCAGAGAAGCAGAGCCGTCAGCCATTAGAGAGTTCTTACCTCTACCAATGCTCAGACCAAAGGGGAGATCCTTTCTCTATGAATCCTCAGACTGAATACTCTTTCTTTTTTTTTCATATTCTTTTATTTTTTCATTCAAAAATTTACACTTCTCCCAGTCCCCTCCCACTCCCTCACTACTCCTCCTCCCTCCCCCTGCTTCCTTAAGAGGGGGCAGGGTACCCTGCCCTGTGGGAAGCCCAAGGCCCTCCCCACTCCATCCCGGCCTAAGAAGGTATGCATCCATATAGACTAGATTCCCAAAAAGCCAATATATGCAGAAGAGATAGGTCCCAGTGCCATTATCATTGGCTTCTCAGTCAGCCCCCATTGACAGCCACATTCAGAGATTCCAGTTTGATCATATGCTCATTCAGTCCTGGTCCAGCTGGATTTGGTGAGCTCCCATTAGATCAGGCACACTGCCTCGGTTGGTGGACCAGCCTCTCCCGGTCCCGATTTCCTTGCTCATCTTCTCCCACCTTCTGCTCTTCGACTGGACCTTGGGAGCTCAGTCCATTGCTCTGATGTGAATGTGGGTCTCTGTCTCTATCTCCATCCATTGGACGAAATTTCTATGGTGATGATCAAGATATTCATCAGTGTGACTATGGGACAAGACTAATTCAGGCACCCTCTCCTTTGCTGCCCAAGGACCTAGCTAGGGACATCCCCGTGGACACCTGGGATCCCCTCTAGAGCCAAGTCTCTTGCCAATCCTAAAATGACTCCCTTAATGTAGATATCTTATTCCCTTCTCCAATATCCACCCTTCTTCCATCTCCACCCTCCCACTCCCCCAAGCTCTCCCCAGTCCTTCCCTTCTCCCTCCCCCTTTCCCTTTCACCCACCCCACCCCTACCTCCACTCCTATCCCCACTCCCGTGCTTCCAACTTTTGCCTGGCGATCTTGTTTGCTTCCAATTTCCAGGAGGATCTATATATGTTTTTCCTTGGGTTCACCTTGCTATTTGGCTTCTCTAGGCTTGTGAGCTATAAGCTTAATGTTCTTTGTTTATGGCTAGGGTCCACTAATGAGTGAGTACATACCATAATCATCTTTTTGGGTTTGGGTTATCTCACTGAGTATAGTGTTTTCTATTTCCATCCATTTGCATGCAAAATTCAAGATGTCATTGTTTTTTTTACCACTGAGTAGTATTTTAATGTGTATATATTCCACACTTTCTTGATCCATTCTTCCATTGAGGGGCACCTAGGTTGTTTCCAGGTTCTGGCTATTACAAATAATGTTGCTATGAACATAGTTGCACAAATGCTTTTGTAGTATGATTGGGCATCTCTTGGGTATATTCCCAAGAGTGGTATTGCTGGATCCTGAGGTAGGTTGATTCCCAATTTC
>PVIU01004503.1:94499-126217 GCA_004026605.1 Ondatra zibethicus | reverse complement strand
GGAGGGAGGGAAGGAAGGAAAGAAGGAAGGAAGGAAGGAAGGAAGGAAGGAAGGAAGGAAGGAAGGAAGGGAAGAAAAACGGGAGGAAGAAGAAGAGGAGGCTTCATCAGAGTTTCAAAAATTGTCCCCATTTTTTTATTAATAAAAAATTCTGGATTTACCTACAAATAGAACTCGTGAGATATTGTCTGGACCCAATGCAATTGACTCATCTGTGACTGATAGACAATTTCACTGAGCAGGACCTCCAGAGAAGATCTCTGGGAGATATCCCAGCAGTCAGAGGTGTTTAGCTACACAATGGGGTATGCAGAATAAATAAAGGTTAAATGATTATCCAAATGTGGCCAACATCTGAGCGCACAGCGCGCACCTTCACAGGAGGGATCAGTATTAAGACAAAACACACTCGACTTTGGAAATGAATCTGTCGGAGACAGCTGCTCTGCACTCCTCCCTGGGGACCTCTTCCTGAGAATCAGTCCAGAATCAGTCCTCAGCACCTGGCCCAGCCTCCTGTGGCTCCCTGGGGTTGGCTGTAACCACTCAACAGCCTTTCTTGCCCACATCATCATTTTCATGTCTATAAATATCAAATAGTGTGGAATCTGAGCACCTACATCCCCTTTGGAGATAATCAAACGTGGAAACAGCCATGTTTGTGTAATGTTAGGATGAGAACTCTGGAGGGGAGAATAATTGGTCTTCACTGTTAAGCATGGTGGAAGACAATTGGGGCAGACTATACTAAAAGCATGAGGTCTCTCTTAACCAGAGTTAATGGCATGAACTCACTGTATGCCAAGCGGTTTAAACAGCCAGAATCATCTCAGTTAATGCATTACGACCCCATGGAGTCAGCCCTTTTATTAACTCTAGTTTTTAAATAAGGAAACAATGATATTGAGGAAGCAACTTGCCCAAGGTCATACAACTAAGAAATGGGGGAAGTGAGTGAGGCCCAGTTGGTGCTAGACACTCTTAACAGAAGTGCTACACTGCCACCCTCTGGTCCTCATGGAAAACGTCACTTGCCAATGAATTCCAGTATCTTGGATGGAAAGTTAGTGTCCCCAAAATATCTATTTGTTGAAAAGCAATCCCCAGTGGGAGAATGTCAGGATATGGCACCTTGGAAGGTAATTAGGTCACAAGTTTATAGTCCTCAAGAGTGGGAATAATATAACAGGTGCATTCAATAGGTCCTCCTGCAAGGAGACTTTATAGTGAGAAAACAGTCTATGGCCCAGGAAGCAGACTCCCTCTGGTTACTGAATGTACAGGCACCTTGAACCTGAACTTTCCAGATTATGGAACTTTGAAAAATAAATTTTTGTGTTTTAAGCCACCTAGTCGATGGGGCTTCATTATAACACCTAAAACAGACAACAGTGCCAATCATATTATATAAGTTTAATTAAAATGTAAGCTTATGGAATGAAGGTGCCCATTAGAGAGGATGAATATTGATTCATTTAAATTTGAACATTTGAAAGGCACAGAATGAACCTCGAGATTGAGCGCTATGCAACCAACCAAACCGAGGAGGCGGAGAATGCAGAGGTAAGAGAGAAAAATGTAAGGGTGGCAGCTCAAAATCCAAATGTAGTTTTAAAACAATAATACTGAGCCAGGCAGTGGTGATGCACACCTTTAAATCCCAGCACTCTAGAAGCAGAGGCAGGAGGATCTCTGTGAGTTTAAGGCCAGCCTGGTCTACAACAGTTAGTTCCAGGACAGGCTCCAAAGCTACATAGAAACCCTGTCTCAAAAAACAAAACAAAAAAACCATAATACCATATGTACAAGAAATATTATACAGACTGAGGTTGTGTTTATGTATTTAGAAATATATATGAATATACATGTATGTATGTAACTATAATTAATGAAAAATAACAAGCCATGATTTGAAAGAGAGCATCTAGTGGTATATGGGAAGATTCAAAAAGAGGAAGGGGAAATGGTGTAATTATATTATAATCTCAAAAAAATAAATATAAAGCATTTTAAAATGATACTGTAGTCGGATCCTGCCAGCAACTGCATCTCTCACCTTAATTTGTCTGTGACTGTCCATGTCTCCCTTTCCCTTCCAGAAAGATGCCCTCTGGCATGGCTGCCTCTCACGGTGCCATTGAGGTGTCCAATGATATGAAGATGTGCCAGTCCTCAACACCAGAAGTAAAGAACCTCCAGAAGGCAGTGCTCTTCTTCCTGAGGACAGGAACATCATCCTGGAGGGGAGCAGGAAGATAGTGGTAGGAGACATGGAACAGACTCTGGAGGACTCCTACACCACCTTGGTCAAGATGCTGGCAGACAAGGACTGTGGCTATGCTCTTGACAAGGAGTATGAGAAGGGGGCCATGGTGTTCACTGTCTGGACATCTGAGAATGCAGCCCTTAAGAGCCTAGTGCTTTATGCCACCTCCAAGGAGGCCACCAAGAATAGGCTGACATGACCTTAGAAGTCAAGAAGCCTTCTTGATGTTATATTCTCAGAGTCTGAATCGCTATGGTTGGCCTATATTCAGAGGGAATTTGTCTGTTTCTTGAGCATTTAGCTCAGTACCTGCTCCATAGTGGCCACTGGATAAGTCATTATAGCCCATCACATAGTAAGCATCTAAATTTAAGTTCCCTAAAAGGCCATTTGACAGGGAATCATTAATGATGCATTCCTTAGGACTATAGAATACGGGTCATATGATGGATGCTGTTATCTTTAATGAGTATGAAGAGCCACACTTCATGGCCAATGATAGTCATTAGCAGTACCAGGAAATCATGTAACTGTTGACCACATTCCCTAAGATTTGCAACAGAAATGTTTTTGAATTTCCACTTTTAGGGCTCACAAAACTACAATTTAACATTTATTTATTTATTAGGAAGGTATAATATCTATGAAAAAGGTGTGAGCATGACTCGGTGATTAACACCAAATGGAGAATTTGATATGATTAATAAATTAAAGCTGGTGAAGGTGCAAGTTATGGAAAAGTATGAGTGCTCATTAGCAAGTTTTATAAGACAGTATTGCCTAATAAAGTTGTTTAATAGTTTTCATATTAGAAAAAAGAAGAGGTAGTCCAGGATTATGCATAAAGCACAACCAAACAGCTACAAGGAGGTCAAAACCCCTGGACCCTGGCAGAAAAACTAGGAGGCAGTACAGTCATCTTCCTGGAAGGCAAGACTTTGTGATCCACCTCTATCCCCCTGCCCTGCAGCATTTAGCAGTCCCAGACCTGCTCTTGGGGGCTTATAGGTTGCCCCTTTCCTGCCAGACTGGGGGCAGGGGTAGGGGATGAGGTGGGGATCCCAGCAGGGGAAGGGAAATCCCTTCGCCCCAGTTGCCAAACATTCTCCCTGCTCCCCAGACCATAGTCTTTTCTCCATCCTCTACAGTTTTGGTCCTTCCAATTCTTCTTGCATTGAAGAAGACCAGTTCCCCTCCCTGGTACATAGTTTTAGGGAGCTTTCATTTTTTAATGACACCCCTATTCCTCATCTATCCCCATCCCATGCTGCCAACTTTTAGTGACTCCGTGCTTGTCTGTTTGGTTCTATGTATAAATGGAATGTTATGGAAATGACATCCCAGTGCCAGTTGGATGTCCTCTTTTTATTTTTGATGTTGGCCATTTCTGAAAACAGGACCAGTAAGAGACCTTCAACGTAAAAAAGGTCTGGGCAGTGCTGACCTTAATCCCAGCACTCAGGAGGAAGAGGCAAGCCAACTAGATACTAGCCTGGTCTACAGGGTGAGTTCCAGGACAGTCAGGGCTACACAGAGTAAACCTGTCTCAAAACAGTTAAAAAAGATGATAGGACCTTTAGTGAATTAGTGTTTTGCAGTAAGGAGTAGGGTCTTTGTGGTGATCATGAACCTTGCAGTAATAAGGTCACTTAAATGTTTATATTTTCTTTTGTCATCAAATCAAAGGTAAACTTGGATATTTTGAGTGTTAAGTGGTAACATTTTGTACAAATATTCAAAATTTACACTTAACTTCGCTCTTTAGTTATACTTTAATTTCCCCAACAGTTCCATCTTATTTTATTAAAGAATCCAAAGGAAAATATCTGAAATGAAGGAAACTGATGTTAATGATATTTGCTTCTGGAAGGTAGCATTGGTAATTATTAATAATCATCATAATTATAGCTCTTGCTATACTTTGAAAGTCATTTCTTTAATGGTCACATACATAGGGTCAGATATGAATGCATATACCTTTAATCCTAGCACTCAGGAGGCAGAGGCAAGTGTATGCCTGGCCATCAAGTCTAGACTAGTCTACAGTTTACATAGTGAGTTCCAGGGCAGTCAGGCTATATAGGAAGACAATGTCAAACACACACACACAATCACAAACTGGTGAGCACTTACAAGATGACAAGAATTCCTCTTGACACCAAGTATGGTAGCTCACACCTGGGATCAAGAGATAGAGAACCATGTGAGGGCCTGAGAGAGAGGACATCCATGAGGACAGAAAAAGCAGTGCAAAGGCCCCAAAGCACCAAGGACAGAGAGAGCCATGAAGCATGTGGTGATATCAGTACAGACCTTTTGAACCTGAACCAGGTGTTTAGTAAGGTGGATGACATGTTAACTTCCCATTGCACAATGCATTGGAAATGATCAAATTTGCTCTTTTAATTCATTTTAATTTTTCCATGGCCCACCCTATGGCCACCAGCCTCTCAGAACAACCTCTGTATACTTACATCATATATCTTGTACTCAAATTCGAGGTAACCTCCCAGAACAGCAACTGCCCAAGTGAGGCATGTTAAATGCTTACTTGACTGAGCTAATGGCAGTGCTGAAGGTTTTATTGACTTTAAACCCTTTCAAAATTATCTGGTAACCTAGCTAAAAGCATATATACTGTGTGAATCTCCTTCGTTAATGAGGCAATTAATCGTGAGAATTAACAAACTTCCCTGAGAACTAAGTTTGTTGCTGTGAAAACACAGCTCCGGGCCTCTCCCGAAATCCCCAGTCAAGAAAGCAACACCTCAAAGTGGAGGAAGCCTACAGTGATTGACAGCTCTGGTTATTGATTTTGGATTTTGAGAACAACTCCCAGGGGGCTGATATCAGCAAGGCAGAGGCAGAATTTGATGAGGCAGATGGGACCCTGAGGGGAAACCTCATAAGGCAGAGTGTGGAAGTGCCCTTTCCCTGACCCTAGCAGGCGTGATAAGAGATGGTCTCTTTCTCATTTTAATAGGGATTCATTCCCACCAGGCTGCATCTGCAGAAGATGGCAGCTCAGGAGAGATTTTCTCTTTGGGGAAAGAGGGAGAAAAAACCTTCTTCCTGTATGCAAACTTTTAAGTTGCCACCAACAGCAAGCATGTACTTTGGGGAAGAAGATGGGTAGGATACATACGGTATACCTGAGATCCAGGATTTGAGTTGTATTACAGATGTTGAAGGAGCAAATGTTATCTATCTATCTATCTATCTATCTATCTATCTATCTATCTATCTATCTATCTATCTATCCACCCACCCAGCTATCTGTCGTCTGTGTGTGTGTGTGTGTGTGTGTGTGTGTGTGTGTGTATACACTGTCTTCTGTATGTCAACAGATTTTAGCAATGATTTGAAAAATTGTTCTTTGTAAAAAGTCCCCCCTCACCTAGCATACTCCCAACTACCATCAGAGACAGATGGCAGGACAATGGCAAACAAACGAAAGAGCAGGCTGTCTCTGTTATCTAAACCCACAGTTTGTAGACACACTCAACTAAGGAAGGATCATAAAATCATGAGGGTTTTGCTACATGTACAAAATAATGATGTACTTAACTTCATCCCATGCCATAGTAAGTGATTTCTCTGGCAGAAAACAGGAGTACTTGATACATGTAAAAAAATAAACTCACCACCGGAAACTCAAAGATGTCTGGGGGAAAATTAACTGTGGAAGTAGGAGGGTGGTGTGCTTCTGAGAAAGCTTTTGCATCAATGTCCTCTGGATGTGTGTTCGCTGACTTTCTCATCCCTTCACATTCTGCTGCATTGAAGCACAAGCAGGTGCCAACGCTTTAATTAAAAATTATGACAGGACAAATTTAAGTTGCAAACATCCCAATCTAACTGCTAACTGAATTGCTCCCTGCAAATTAGAAAGGGTCCCATCATGTGATTCTAGAAGGAAAACCCTCACATGGCTTGTCCCTAAAACTCATGCTAACGTTCAATTCCCAGTGCTGTGGTATTGAAACAAGGTGTTATCTCTAAGAGGAAAGAGGCTGTATGGGATGCTAATACATGCAGGGATTAATGTAGCTCCTTAGAAGGTGAATTAGTCATTGCAGGAGTTGAATGTGATGTTATAAAGCCAGGCATCTCTGCTCATTTCTCCCTTTTGCACATGTTCATTTCTATCATCCACCATGAAGCCCTTAATAGAAGTCAAACAGATATAGATATCATGCTCTTGAATCTGCAGAAGTATGAGCTCAATAAAGTTCTTCCTCTTATAACTTACTCAGTCCAGAGCATTATGTTATAGTAGCTACAAGTAGACTAAGATACGCACTCTGTCCACTCTGTCAGCGGGAACATCGTTGGCTCACACGAATGTTCTCCATGCCTCAAAACCTTCCCTCTTACTTAGATCTCTTTGCTGCCACACACTCCTCCCTATTCCAAATAGTCCCACCATCTTGCCCAACAAACTCAAACCAGAATGAGGGAGTCACTGGGAATGCAAATTGTTCACCAAATTCATTTTGCCAATCTTCCAAATTGGGTTGGATTCTCTTAAAATCCAGGATCTACAGGGGGCTTGGCTGGACTACATTTCCCAGCCTCGTTTTATCCCTCTTGGCTTGGTTGTAAATCACAGGATGCATTTGCACTGCTCTCGTCCTTTCCTAATGGCTGGCACTTCCAGGTGGAATCAATTTGGTCTATCTTTCAGAAAATGTCGACCCCCAAGGTGACCGCAGACCAATATTTTCAAAGTGGAGCTGCTCTACTGCCAGCTTGGAGTCTCTATGTCAACACAGAAGCTGTCTAGTAGGTCATGGTATAGTGTGACAACAGTGAGAGCCATGGCATAGTGTGACAACAGTGAGAGCCATGGCATAGTGTGACAACAGTGAGAGCCACGGTATAGTGTGACAACAGTGAGAGCCACGGCATAGTGTGACAACAGTGGGAGCCACGGCATAGTGTGACAACAGTGAGAGCCACGGCATAGTGTGACAACAGTGAGAGCCACGGCATAGTGTGACAACAGTGAGAGCCACGGTATAGTGTGACAACAGTGAGAGCCATGGTATAGTGTGACAACAGTGAGAGCCACGGCATAGTGTGACAACAGTGAGAGCCACGGCATAGTGTGACAACAGTGAGAGCCACGGTATAGTGTGACAACAGTGAGAGCCATGGCATAGTGTGACAACAGTGAGAGCCATGGTATTGTAGAACAACAGGAGAAGCCATGGTATTGTGAAACAGTGGTAGCAACTGGTTCTTCTTACCCTACTGTACAATCTTATCACAATACTAGCTTTAATTATTGATTTTTATGTGCATCTCAACATAGTATGGAATACCACTAGTTGATAAAACATTGTCAGTTGGGTGTGTCTGCAAGGGCATTTCTAGAAAGGATAAGCATTTGAATCAGAATACTAACAGAAGATCGCATTCCCAACACAAGGAAGTCTTAGCCAATGCTAAGATACAGACAGAACAGAAGTGGGGAAAGGGCAATTCTCTGCTGCTCTGTATCTGTGTGTGTGTGTGTTTGTGTGTGTGTGAGTGTGTTTATATACATATGTGTACATTCTTGATTTGTGCATCTTTGTATGTACATGTATACATGTGATTGTGTTTGTGTGTGTGTAACATGAGGGCCTGCTTGTTGGGGTTTCTGCCTTTCCTGGCTCCCATAGTTGTTATGTCCCAAAGAAAATCACATAGAGTTCTACATAAGTTATAAACTGATTGGCCCATTAGCTCAGGCTTCTTATTAACTCTTAACAACTTATATTAAGCCATTATTCTTATCTATGTTAGCCACATGGCTAGGCACCTTTTTCAGCGGGGCAGGTCACATTCTGCTTCTTCCGTGTCTGGGCAGGACTAGGGAGGAATGGGCTTCCTCCTTCCCAGAATTCTCCTGGTCTCCTTGACCCGCCTCTACTTCCTATCTGGTTGTCCTGCCTATACTTTCTGCCTGGCTACTGGCCAATCAGCATTTATTTAAAACATAATTGATAGAATACAGAATTGTCCCACACCGTGTGTGGGTGTGTGGTAGTTTGAATGTAATTGGCTCCCATAAGCTCATAGGGTGTGGCACTATTAGAAGATGATGTCCTTGTTAGAGGAGGTGGAGGTGTGCTACTGGGGGGGGGGAGCTTTGAAGTTCCTAAACTCAAGATACCTCCCAGTATCTAAGTTCATTTCCTGTTGCCCTCTGATCAAGATGTAGCCAGCACCATGTCTGTCTGCATGTCACCATGCTCCTAGCCACAATGAACTGAACCTCTAGACTGTAAGAGAGTGAGCCACCCCAATTAAATGTTTTTCTTTATAGCAGTTGCTGTGGCCATAATGTCTCTTCACAGCAATAGATAACCTAAGAAACCCATGAGTACCCATGTGTACCCATGTCTCTGCATATACACATGTGTACATGTAAATATATCTGTGTGTATGCATATCTATATGTGAATATGTCTGTGAGTATATGCAAACAGGTTTGTGGAAGCCAGAGGTCAAACTCAGGTGTTGTTCCTTAGGAACTATCCACCTCGTTTTTTGAGACAGGGCCCTCACTGTGATTCGTCACTTAAGGTAAGATGACAGCCAGTGAGCCAAAGGGACCCACCTGTCTCTAGATCCCTGTGCTGGGATTACAAGTCATGCAGCTCCACATTTGCCTTTCTTACACGGGTTCCAGGAATCAAACTTGTGTCCTTATGCTGTGCAGCAAACGTCATGCACTGTGCTAACTTCCCAATCCCTCTTCCTGACCTTGGACATTCTGCCTCCTGCTGTCTTCAGACAAGGACCCCCTGGCTCTTAGGCCTTTAGGCCCAGGGACTTATAATGACAATTCTCCGTGGCTCTTAGATCAAATTGTATCACCAATTTTTCTGATCCTCTAGCTTATATGTGGCAGATCACGGACCTTCTGAGCCTCTGTAATCACATAAGCGAGTTCATGCAGTTCATCTTCTCTATGTGTCTGTCTGTGTCCTGTGGGTTCAGTTTCCCAAGAGAATGACGGTTCACTTATTTGGTAAATATATAGGAAACGTGACCATTGATTGCTACACAACCCTTGGCTCCTTCTTTAGTACTTGTCTTTTTTGCTAGCCTCCCCTTTAACCTATTTAAATTCTCCTCCATCCCAGTTTGTCTCAAACGCCACATCCCCCAGGATGACAGGCAGCCCATCCCTACCTGTGATCTGTTCTCCAGAAGTTCACGATTTCAGTTAAATGCCTGGCACAGAGTCTGTCTGTAGAGGGAACACAGTGAGTCCCTGCCTGTGCATTATTTGCCCTCCTCAAACAGAGCAAAGGAAGGCCTTCTTGTGAACTTAAACATAACCTTGAGAGCTGTGGCCTGTATGCGCCTTTGAATGGTGGGTAGTTCACTAAGATCAGAACAGGACAACTATGGAGAGTAAAAGGCGTGAGCCTGGAAAAGCCTGCACACTGAGCATTCCTCCAGACAGCATGGCAGTCCTGGGAAAGAAATAGGAAGGTTTTCTAACAATGAAAAACAAGCCAGCTAACAACCAGTACCAGACAGGAAGGGGAGGCAGAACTGGGAGGAAAGGAGAGAAAGGAAGTTTGTGAGGTTATAAGCATCAACCCACAGCCCTAAATAGAAAAAATTCACTTATAAATAAGCAATGTTATTAGCTGAACTGTTTTCCAAATACTGCCAGCCAGCTACCTCCTTGAATACACACACTGACCCTATACAATGACCACCAGTATAATGATGAGAAAACTGATTCTACAGGTAACAACAGGTAGAGACCCAGATGATGCTGAAGGTTGTTTTGCTAGAACCCAAAGAATCTGCCCTTTCCAGGTCTGTCTGAAGACTTTGACCACTGTTGGTAACATCAAGACTCAGTAAAGCCTTGGAGCTGCAAAACTATCTATCTTGAGACCATTAGGACTTTGAGACCTTTGAAAAAAGATATTTTATCTTGAAGGATACATAGAAACAAAAAAGGTAATACTGGATGTCATGAATTGTGTCTTCAACCCTAGCACTGGGAGACTAAGACAGGAGGCTGGGTCAAGTTGGAAGCCAGCTGGATTATACAATGAAACCTTGTATCAAAGAAAAGACAGTGGATATAGCTTAGTGGTGAAATGCTAATGCAGCATACAAAAGGCCTGAGTTCAAACCCCAGCACCACAAAGGAGAAAGGGGAGAGGGGAAAACAGGGAAGGAGAAGGGAGAGTCAAAAGAAAGAGAATTAATGAAGAAAATATTTACAGGGAAGTGTTATAAATAATATTAACCATATCACAAAACACCATTTCTTAGAAATAATAAATATCCCTGTCCTACTACAGCAGTGAATCAGTGTAATTTTTAATACCAGTTAGGAAACAGACATGAATAGGCTGTAGATAACTGAAGTGTAAGCCAAGGCAACCCGGAATTTATCCCCCAGGTCATTCATTCAAAACGTTAGTGGGCCATGGATAGAGCTTAGGGGCACAGCACTACAGGTGTGTGTGTGTGTGTGTGTGTGTGTGTGTGTGTGTGTGTGTGTGTGTGTGTGTAGTTACACATGTCTGTACATGTATAAGCAGAAGCCAGAGTCGGACCTGAGGGGTCTTTCTCTATCATTCTCTTCTTCCAGAGTCTCTTTAGGAACCTGAAGCTAGACTGGCAGACAGGAAGCCCCATTGGTACTCCTGCCTTTGCCTCTGGACAACGCAGGGATTATACACACGTGTGCCAATGCCTGACTTTTTATGCAATGCCAGGTTCCAAGACTGATCTTCATTCTTACACAGTAAGGACTCTTACCCCATTGACCAGCCCTCTATCCTCCAGAGCACTTTCACAGCATATACAAAGAACCAAGTTTTCCTTACAGCACTGAAAAAACAAAACTCAAATGAAGGGCATAGTCAGTAAATCCACAGGCATGGGGTAATCTTTAGTTTCATTGGAAACCATGTGAGTTGCGAGTATCCTTGCTTACTAAACAGCAGGTTCAAACGCTGATTGCTTTAGTTGTGGCTCTATTGCTTTGAACAGACAGCATGACCAAGGCAATATAAAAGAGGGTTAGAGTCCATGACCTAATGAATGTGGGAGCAGGCAGGCAGGCACGCTGCTGAGCAGTAGCTGCAATCTTACATCTAATTCATAAGCCTGAGGCAGAGAGAGAGAGAGAGAGAGAGAGAGGGAGAGAGAGAGAGAGAGAGAGAGAGAGAGAGAGAGAGAGAGAGAGAGAGAACTTGGAATGGGTAGTCTCTTGAAACCTCAAAGTCCAGCCCAGTGACAGATCTCCTAATTCTTCCCAAACCAAACCATTTCACCAGCTACGGTCCAAGCTTTCAAAAATGTGAATCAATGGGGCCATTTTCATTCAAATTACACCACGGATCTAATTCATGTATAGTTTCCTTCTGATGATCATCTTTCATGATTCCTGGGCTCTATGATATCATTATAGTGGGTTTTCATTTGAACAGTCGAAAATTATAAAGCTTCGTACTGACCATGACCTGGTCACAGAGCTTAAAAGAGGGTAACTGCAAAGTAGCAGGCTGTGTAGTTAGACTGGGCTAGCAGTTCATGCCTGGGTAAAAACAGTTTGCTAAGATCTCAACTTGTACAGATTGGCTAGAACACATTGTTTGTACTCTGAACTGCAAGTAACAGAAACAGATTATTTTGCCTCAACCACTTTGAAACATGCTGATCCCCTCCCCCACAAAAAAATTAAGGGAATTCTTTGGCTTCTGTACTAGACAGGTTCAGAAAGACTAAAGTTAGGTTATACCTGTGTTCCAGGCCTTGGATTATATCATCAGAATGCTCATCTGTTTCTATGCTTGTACACATGTTCTCCTCCCTTGGCTATTTTTTCCCATCTGCTTCTCACCACATTATGACAAAACAGTGATCATCAGGAGATATAATTCATGCTTTGCCAATATAATGACCCCAAAAGAAAGAAAATTGTTTCTCCAAATTCCAGCGTCGATAGAGGGCTGGGTTAGGATATCTGGGTATAGCCATATGACCATCTGTGAATTGGTCACTCTGACTTAGATTGGTTATGTCTGGAGGAAAGCTGCTGAGATCAGAAGAGGTAAAATCTCATATCAGGCAAAAATAATAGACCACCATCCATTATATGAGCCTAATGTGTCCCTTCTCAAATTCCACACAGTCTCAAGACAGACAAATAACATTAAAGATCAAATTGTATCTCAGTTCCCCAAATGCATGTTTTGAAGACCCTGGCACCGCAGAATGTAACACATGCTGGAAATAGGACTTAACAGTGTGATTAAGCTAAAATGAGGTCACTGGGGTGTGTCCTAATACAGACTCATGTTGGCACCCTCATAAAGAGGGATTTAGACACAGGGAAACACATATGCATGTAAACAGAGGGAGGAAATGCTAAGAATACAGAAAGAAGGCAGCAGTCTGCAAGCCAAAGAAAGAGGCTGTAAAATAAACCAAACATGCTGGCACCCTCTCCTTGTGCCTCCAGCCTCTACAAATGTGAGAAGATAGTTCCTGCTGGTTACGCCTCCACTTCCCAAACTGTGCTGCTTTAATACTGTACCCCTAGTGATGCCATAAAAATGGCATACTGGGAAATTGTGGTAAATTTTGCATCAATGGAAATATCATATTTCTCTAATCCAAAGGAACCTATGCCCCTACCTAGTTTTACCTGGAGACTTGCTCTCCCTGTAGACTATACCGTGAGCGACATTAAATTTTAGCGGCCCTGTAAGGAAACTGGACCAGCTTCCTTCAGATAAAGAGACTTTATGGGTCAAACGCAGAGAGGCATTGTGCCATCTCAGTTATTCCGGCCAGACCTTCTGGGGCCAGACCTGTCAGTGAGCTGGTCTTGTGACTTAATACAAAACCCGGACCTTCTGAAGCTGTGTTGGAAGACCCTGGCAGCTTCTACCTTATACTTTGGAATTCTAACTTCTTGGGAATACGCCAGACACCACGGGAGAGGTACGGCTCCCTAAGAACTTTGATATAAGGAAGTCTAGTGGAGGAGCCACACAGAGGGAGAGGCCCCACTCGTCTCCTGTCTTCAAGTCATCCCAGTTATGTTGGGGGAGCAGGCTGCTCATTGGTCCCGGCCGCCCAGCCACGAAAGAATCACACAGAAACCGTATTATTTGCAATACTGTTTGGCCAATAACTTAAACGTATTTCTGGCTAATTCATATCCGAAACTAACCCATCTCTATTAATCTGTGTATTGCCACGTTGCTGTGGTTTACTGGCTGAAGTTCCCAGCATCTGTCTCCGGTTGCTCCATGGCTTCTCTCTGACTCTGCCCTTCTTTCTCCCAGCATACAGCCTAGCTTTCCCCGCCTAGTTCAAAGGCTCAAAGCAGTTCTTTTTATTCATTAACCAATAAAAGCAACACATACAGAGAAGGACCTCCCACACCACAGTTAGGCCTGAAATGGCATGAAGAAGCCATCTCGGACACCTAGCTAGTGACTCTTAAAATGTGTCACTCTGGCATCTGGTTGTAACTTTAATTGAAGAGATCTGAGGCAAGAATTATCCATTTAATACCTGTAAACATGCACACACACACACAGAGCTACAAATTTTCATTTTAAGCAAGTAAGTCTTGAAGCGGTCTGTTACAGGCTTACAAGTAACCACAATTATCTATAGGAAGTTGTACCGAAGTAAGTCATATCCACTTTCTTCTGTGACCTGTCAATCCCACATTATGCTCATTTGTTATGGCCGTTATAGTAAACTAACACCGTGCAGTTCACACAGTAGAAATGCATTCTCTTGGAGTCCTAGAGGCTAGTACAAAGCAAAGGTTTCAGAAATCTGCTTTCATCCAAGGCTTCTCTCTTCAGCTTGCAATGGCTACTTTCCTGGTCTGTCTTTTCATGGCCTTCACTCTGTATGCATGTGCACATACACACACTCACACACACACACACACACACAGCTGGTTTCTTCCCATATATCCTAATCTCTTTCCTAAGGACACCGGTCAGAA
Source organism: Ondatra zibethicus (assembly GCA_004026605.1). Lineage (NCBI taxonomy): Eukaryota > Metazoa > Chordata > Mammalia > Rodentia > Cricetidae > Ondatra > Ondatra zibethicus. The sequence goes on along the minus strand of PVIU01004503.1, from coordinate 111,941 downwards.
TGCATCAAGGCCTACTCCCATTTTAACTTCATCTTCAAATACAGTCATATTCTGAAGTAATGGGAGTCAGTACTTCAACCTATGAATCCAGAGGAAGGCATTCACAGATAAGTGTGAAATACTCTGTACTGACCAAAGAAATGTTGCTCAAGGCTGCTTCCATTGTGAACTAGCTTCTGTCATCTATAAATGAACCTGAATCAATAAGCAACTGAACAGGGAAGGGATACTGGACTTATTTGAATCTGAAGAGGATTTGCATGGGTGACTCAGTGTTGTGTGTGTGCAGTGAAAAACCTACATCCTTTATGACTCTCTGTGGATGTTTCTGTCTATCCTAGAGATACAGTTGCTGTTTCTTGGCACTGTCACTTTAATCCCTAAACAGGGGAAAGATTGAATGGTCATTTATTCCTCTGTAGCCCCATTTAGTCTACGGACAGGAACCTGGCACTGAGAGGGTACAAGGAAGTTAGAACTAGCTTTCATTTGCCTGCAGTGCTCAGAGTCCGAGGAGAGAATGGGGGAGTCATAAACAGGTGCTCAAGGGGAGTAATAGACTAATAAACATAGAAAGACTTATGGAATGGAGCGGTATGTGGGAGCACGGGTGCATGCGTACACACACACACACACACACACGCACGCACACACATAGAGGGGGATAGTGATAGAGTAATAAGCAAAGTAGACCTCTGGAATAGAGTGGTATGTGGGAGCACAGGTGCATGCGTACACGCATACACACATGCACACACATACACACACATACGCACACACACGCACACACAAACACACAGGGAAATAGTGATGGAGTAATAAACACAGTAGACCTCTGAAATAGAGTGGTATGTGGGAGCACAGGCGCTTACACACACCCACATACACACATGCACACACACACACACAAACAGAGGGGAATAGTGATCGAGTAATAAACACAGCAGACTTCTGAAATAGAGTGGTCTGTGAGAGCACAGGTGCACACACACACACACACACATACACACACCATCATATCCTGCCCTGGGAGCATGTCCACGGCTCTTGGCCTCTGGATTATAACCAAGATACCACTACAAGTCCACAGAATTATGTGATTCTGTTGCCAGTATCCGTATTGATTTACTTGATGCCCTGAGAGAAGCTGTATAGCCTCCCAGGGACTTAATCTCCCATTTTCCCAGAGGGAAAGGCCCTCCTTGACAGGGGCCTGGGGAAAGTCTATTAGCTCAGTGTCACAGCAGGGGGCTTCAGACCAAGCCCAGACAGCTTAGTTTGCAGGCTTTACTTGCCAAGTAATGAGTCCGCAGCCTGGACCACAGGCTTAAGTGCTCACCCCCGTGTAACTCTGCGCAGATGTCGGGCCCTTCTGTAGACACTCTAACATGAAACATAGCCTGAGCTCCTAGACGCTTAGTTAGAGCTGACTTCTACAAGTTTCTGTGTCACTCTCCTACTGAGTCAGCAAAAGCTAGCTTCCCACTCTGCATCTCTTTTCTTGTTCCAGAAGGAAACTGCTGCAGAAGAACAGATAGGCACACTCCTGAACATCATTACAGGAGCAAACTCTCCACCCACCCCTCTTCTCCCAAGGCATTTAACTAAAGGCCTTTTCTCATTCTTCTGTTTACGGAAGAGGTTTGAGAGTTAGCTCTCCTCTCTGCCACGTTGTCATTCCCATAGGAACACAGTGAACACTGTAGAGGTTCCCGAACTCGACCCTGGAGGGAATTAGGAGGAGATAATCCAATTGGGAAGAGGTTAGGGACTTTGGCATTGCAATTTTTAGCAACTCTGGCTTCCAGTTTTCTGATTTATTTAGAGTTGCTTGGAGCTATTTGCACAGCAACCTCCCTAGCCTCCTTCTGTATGCTATGACCTATGCTCAGAGCCTGCACTCCAAGTTCATACACAGAAAGCTTTTTTCAGAAGGTAACAGGATTAGGCGAAGTCATGAGAGCAGAATCCTCCTGAGTAGGACTGGTGTCTTTATAAATTCTTCCTCCACCACACATGGATGGAAAGAAAGGCTTCCATCTATAAACCAAGGACCAGGGTCTCAACAGACTGAGTTGTCCAGCACACTGGTTTTGGAGTCTGTGGTCTCCAGAACTGTAAGGAGTAAACATCTGTTATATATGCCTCCCGTATCGTGGGGTTTTGTTACAGCCACTAAACTAAGATAAAATTGATCCCAAAAGTTGAATGCTGCAATAACAAATACACACAAACGTGAGAGAAACTTGGAAAGCCAGTAGAGGATAGAGCCCTAGAGATGTATTCTAGAAGTCACCTGGGCTTTCACTGACAGACTCTGAAAGAGGCTTCTAGTGAAAACCAAAATGGAAATGGCAAAGGAAGAGTTTGTCTTCCTGGCAAACGCACAAATAATCACAAACAGAATATTGGCAGAATACGGAAAGAAAGGATAGTTTTGATAAGTTCTCAGGAGCAAATGAGAAATTTGTCACGCAAGACAATGGACAGAAGATAATGTTGCTGTAAGTGACAAATTCAGGACTGAATTATATTCATGCTCTAGTGTATTGTAGAAAGTAAAACTTATGAGCAATGAAATTAAATTCTTTTTATGGTACTGGATCTCAAATCCAGGGCTTTGCACATGTTAAATAAGCAGTGTATTAGGGAGCTATGTCCTCAGATCTAAAATGAGAGTTTAGCTGGTATCATTTCTATTTCTTATTTGTTTGTTAGATGTTTCTACAACCGATTTTGATCATACCCTTTCACAATTACCTCCCTCCAGCTCCCACTAGCACCCCTCACTCTGCCTCTTCCCAACTTCATGGCACCTTTCTTTGTTATTAAAAGACTGAAGACATTTCTAAGCCAGCATTTGAAGGGACTGCTTGGTTCCTCTTGACTACATTCAGAAAACTGCAGGAGGAGAAAATGTACTGAGAACAGAATTATAAAGCAGAAGAAACTAGGACTTAAAGATTTGAAATTTCTCAGCTGGTTCACATTGGGAAACACAGGAGATTGGGTTTGGAAGAGACTGTGGAGGGCATAGGAAGCAACCCTTGGATAAAGTGAGGAGTGTGGGCCTGAATCTGGCATCTAATCAGCCAGCCCAGCAGGAAACCGCCAGCCCTACCTGGAGAAAAACAATAGAGGGAAGAATGAAAGGAACCTATCAGCATTCTTAGCCTTTCTAGCCTAGGACTGTAGACCTGTCTGGCTTCAGCATGGCCTATTGCTCCGGAAAAGGCCCAACAGGTAATTTAGAAGTTTCAGGTCTGCCTCCTCAGTTTCAAAGAGGGCACCTTCACTGGGCTTTTTATAGGCCAGATAACCTCTTCCCAGCACCATGACAGTTCATCCATGTCAAGTAAAATGTCAGAAGGGCAATTAGAGATGATGACCCAGAGCCCTGAAAGTTACCCCTCAAGATTTCAGTAGCTAGAGTAAGTCCTGTTCACAGTCATTTTTTACCTAACACAAGACACACAGGAACTCAACATTTGGCTGCCCAATGCCGATGGGTACAGCCCAGAGAGAATACAGCAAAGCAAACCCAGTTCGACACAGCTGAGCCTAGTGTAAGCTCAGAGCCTCCTGACAACTAGGCAATGTCTAAGTAGACCATAGAAAGGCCTGAAGAAATACCTAAATTGGAAATCGAATTAGCCTAGTGCTAACAACATTTCCCAGACTCCCGTAGAAGCATGCAGTGGGTCACCTGTAGGCAAGCACTTAACTACTAAGGAAAAATGTCAGCAACCAAGTGGCCATCAGGCATTAGAGTGCATTTAAGTTTCTTAGGCTCAGGAGTGCTAAGCTCCCTCCATAGGCACCTTGCCCATTAGCCAGCCTGTGCCTTGATCCAATACCCTTGAGGGCTCTGAGCAGCAGTTTTACAAGGGTAATTGAAAGGGTAGTCCTGGCTGTCTATTTATCATCTCTTGATCACCTAACACCATGCTACCTATTAAGATGAGCTAGGAGCCACTGAGCTAAAGGTTACCTCAGCTGGAAGTTTTTTAGCAAGCTAACCAACAGGAGACAAACAAAGCAAGATGCCCCTTAAATCCTCCCATTTTGGACCAATCCAATGCGCTAATTAATCATGATTACTCTATATAGTAAGCATATTTGAGGAGATTAATCTGCACTAGCCTGGGGTAGCATCTTAATTAAAAATGTGCTGAAAGAGCAGTCTCCTTGTAAGTGTAAATACAGTGTTTCATCCATTTGCAAAACAACAGTGTGACCATACATTAGGCACACACACTAGTGGATACTGCACTGGCTTGTTAAAGACTCTCGGTTCACTGACTTTTCTGACTCCCATCTTAGCTAGATGATCTCCTACTGTCAAATACTGGTGGAATGTGTCTAAGGTATTCCTAGAGTATCTTTATCAAATAAATAAATTGATGGATAGATAATAATAAAGAGATGACAGATACATAGATGAGAAATATTCAGGTGACAGATTGTTACATGATAGATAGGTTGATAGATAGATGAAAGGTAGATGATAGATAAATAGAAGATAAATAGATAGGTAATAGATGAATGAGATAGATAGGTAGACAGACAGACAGACAAACAGACAGATAGATAGATATCAGAAAAATGCCATGAAAAAGGGAAGCTATGAGATGAGTTGCTCACAATTTTTCACCAGTCTTCAACTTGTTATCTCATGTATATCTAAGCAAGATGTGACAAATAATATAGAGTCTGTCCTCATTCAGCAGGTATATTAGCAAGTATTAAAGACATGGAGCCAGCTAAAATAATACATGACTGTTCACCTATATCTACCTAAGCTGTCTTCAGCCTTGGCCTTCCCACTTCTACTCTACAATCTAATAACTTCTAATTCCACATTAAGATTTCCACACTATGAAGAAAGCAAAGGGAAATCAGAAAATAAAATAATAAATTTTCTTATAAGCCTACCTTAAATTAACTCACACACACACAAACACACACACATATATAAATATCTGTTGGAGGAGGCCCCTTGTTTGTTCCCAGCCACTTATAATAATCACACAGAAACCATATTAATTAAAACACTGCTTGAGCCATTAGCTCTAGCTTCTTATTGACTAACTCTTATATATTAATTTAATCCATTTCTATTAATCCATGTATTGCCACATGGCTGTGGTTTACCTGGTAAAGTTTCCAGCATCTGCCTCCAGCAGGGCTACATAGCTACTCCTCTGACTCTGCCTTCTTCCTCCCAGCATACTGCTTAGTTGCCCCCACCTAGCTCTGTTCTGCCCTATCAACAGGTCAAGGCAGTTTCTTTATTCATTAACCAATAAAAGCAACACATAGACAGAAGGACCTCCCACACCATTTCCCATTTTCTGTTTAAACAAAAAGGCAGGCTTTAACATAGTAAAATTACATATAAAAAAAGTTGTCAGCAAGAATTACAGTTATATTATTTCTATTTACTTTATCTTTTATCATAACTAAGGAAAACTATAACTATTACTATCTATCTATTCTTCAACTCTATCAAAGGCTCCAGAAGGATATAATATTACCTAAGAAAACAGGAAATGCATTGTAAGCAACTTCTGAAACTGTAGAATTGACAGAGACATCTCACTGCCTGGACAGTCACTTGAAGCTCTTCTGTACCGTTGGGGCATCCATCTTCAGCCCACAGGCCCATAGTATCCAGCAAACTTCTCTATGAAGCAGGAAATTTCAAAAACAATTCTGCCTATGTTGGCAGTTCATCACTCACCTTCTGTGCCTTGCAGAATGTCTAGCAGACTCTTTCATGAAGCAGGAACCCCGAAGGATTGTCTCACCTTTAGGCAAGTTCAGCAGTCATTTTTCTGTGGGTTCTGCGTGTCCAGTTAAATAAGCAGTCCAGGCAAGAGCAGTTTCCTGCCCAAATGGCTAACCAACTCCATAATGAGCCTCTTTGATGCCCATCTTCCTCTTGAAATAATTGGTGCTGCCAGGAGCAGATGTGTCTCATTGTCATGAAAAGTCCTAAGATCTTAAACATTTTAAATGCCATATTCTGTAGTCTGTGAAAGGTTTGAAGAATGCCTATCCATCTGAAATACATCTCTGTACATCTAGAAAACCTAACTAACATGACTACAAACTTGACTATTATAGATGATTATCTATTTAAATGTATTTCTTAATTAGATATTACATTTTTAAAATGAGCTGCACAAACACAATACCTTAATCAAGAGTAGAAATATACATATAACAAAATTGACCTTAAGTTTTTATCAATAAACCAAGATCCATATCAATGCAAATGTCTGTAGTATGGAAGGCTGCTTGTTGGTTCCCAGCTGCCCAGCTAACTCAGTCAGTAGAGCATGAAATTCTTAATCTCAGATTCGAGCTCCACATTGGGCACCAATCTGTAGTATGGAGGGCTGCTTGTTGGTTCCCAGCTGCCCAGCTATCTTAGACCTAAAATAATCACACAGAAACTGTACTAATTAAATCACTGTTTGGCCCATCAGCTCTAGCTTCTTATTGGCTAACTCTTACATATTAATTTAACCCATTTCTATTAATCTGTATATCGCCATGAGGTCATGGCCTACCAGTAAAGTTTCAGCACATCTATCTCCAGTGGCAGCTCCATGGCATCTCTCTAACTCTGCTCTCTTTTTTCTTCTAGCATTTAACCTAGCTTTCTCTGCCTACCTAGGTTCTGCCTTGCTATAGGTTCAAAGCAGTTTCTTTATTTATTAATGGTAATCACAGCACACAGAGGGGACTCCCACATCAAATCTCTATAGCATAATCCCCTTTAAATGTAAAAGAACATTTGTAAATAATATTTGGGAATATGGGCATAGTTATTCTTCAAACTTCTTCCTGCTGTTTATAGGGTGAAGTAATTTTTGAGGGGCGTTCAAGGCAACCTTTCAGGGGGTCTTGGTCCATTAAACCATATTAGTCTGGAAGTAATCCACAGGTTCTCATCCTCTCTGGAAACAAAAGAAGGATCTCTTTTCCAAAGTTACATATCCTTAGACCCATATTTTGGAATCAAGATACTTTTAAAGTATATATGTTGGTTTAGCTTAACAGCCCATACAATGAAATGTCTCTCTGTACTTAACTCCTTCACAGTCAAAAAATTCAAAAACACAATAATATACATAATCCAGACTCTCTTTGCATATTCTTTACATGGCTTGTTTTTACTCTATTACTTTTTCTAAAAGTTTAATATTTATTTTATTATCTTTACTCCTTTAATCTATGACTGTCTGTACTCTGTCTCTTTAAAGACTATGTTTAATTTCTAAAAAAAAAAAATCATTTACTTCTTTTTATAAATCTCTGTACTCTTTTTCTTCTCTCTCCCAAGCCTATGTACATTTATGCAACACTGTGACCCATTTAGAGATTTTTTTATGTCTGAATCTGTCCTATTGTGTAAAATGCTTCTTAAAAACTTAAGTTGTGCCATTGCTAAGGGAAATACAGTACCACTTGCTTTTCCACCCAGTCCAACATGGTGGAGCTGTTTGCGGCCTCTGAGACCCATGTTTATAGCCCCATTTTTAGGCACACAACCAGTCTATGTTGCCATTAAGCAAGTTGTAGCACTCTGATCACAAACCAATGCTCCATAGCTGAACCTCAGAAAAGAGCCAGAGCCTTTGGTGCTGCCTAACCAGGAAGCCTCCATTTTTTTAAAGAAGCCACGCAGTCTTTACTGTGCCCTGAGTCATCTTGCTTGCCACAAGCCCATCTAGAAAAAAAATTGTGGCTACCAAGAAACTGTGCTAAACTCTATTCTTTTGTGCCTAGAATTCCTTTTCAAGCTTTCTCAGGTTTTAAGTGGATTTTAGTCAGCCATGTTGGTGCCAATTTGTTGGAGAAGGTTGCTTGTTTGTTCCTGACCAGGTAGACCCTAAATAATCACACAGAAACCATATTAATTAAAACTTTGTTTGGCCCATTAGCTCTAGCTTCTTATTGGCTAACTCTTATATATTAATTTAACCCATTTCTATTAATCTGTATATCGCCACATGGCTGTGGTTTACCTGATAAAGTTTCCAGCATCTATCTCCAGCAGGGCTACATGGCTTCTCCTCTGACTCTGTCTTCTTCCTCCCAGCATTCCATTTAGTTTTCCCTGCCTGGCTCTGTTCTGCCCTATCAATAGGCCAAGGCAGTTTCTTTATTGATTAACCAATAAAAGCAACACATAGACAGAAGGACCTCCCACACCATATAACTGCTAACCTTAAGTCTGTGAAAGAAAAGGGAAATTTTGCAAAGACTGAGTTGGAATGGGGAAAGTGGGTTGGTGATGGTGTATGACTAATACTGACTGTTGTCACAGGCTAGAGAGCAGGTAATAGAAGACTTCTGCCTGAGTTCCTCCAGAGAAGATTAACAGAATGAGTGTGGACTAAAGGGAGAGACTGGTCAGAGAAGTTACTGTGGAGGGGAAAGGGAAGGGTAGGGGGAAGAGTGAGAGAAGTGAATGAATTATCTGGGAAAATAAGGGAGGGAAAGGGGAAGGAGAAAGGGAAGGGTGGGGGAATGTTAGATAGAGAAAATGGTGGTTTGGGAGGCCGTCTCAGCCAACCATACACAGAGAGTGGGCTGGTGCGGCTGGTGCCTACAGAGCCCTTCAGTTTAGTGACTCGATGCTCCAAAAAATAATGTTGAATTTTCATATTAAAAAAAAAAGATTCTCCATATGTGTTATAAAATCTATTTCAGGGCATTTTCTGAGGTATACCAACTCCAAGACAGAAATCAGCATGCAGTAAACTTAGAGCCATTTCAGAACAACACAGAGAGAATGAACACAAAGGAAATAATCTAAGCCTGGTTTTATAGATAGATTTGTTCATGGGGGAAATTGTTACAGTGTTTGGTATACTCCAGGCACTAGTTGCTAAAGGTACAATGGTGGAAAAAAATTCTCCTAAAACAAATGCCCTCTTGGAGCTTTTGTTCAAGGAAGAAAGACCAACAACCAACCAACAAACACACATCACCAATGTAAGGTTGGAAACCTCTAATATTTGCATAGAAAAACAATCAGAATACAGACCGGAGCACATGGTGACCTCAGATGAGATCATCAAGAAATATCACTCTGACATGATAACATATAAATTAAGAAATGAAAGAAGTGAGGGGTAAGACATACAAATATCTAGATCAAGAACATCAAGAAACAACTTGCAAAATAAGTCAAGAAATAATTCTCTGATGCTCCATAATTTAGCTATCCCATAATCCATTAACCTATGTTTTAATCAATGAGTGTTCAGGATGCCTCCAAGTTTTCCTAATGCAAAACTACTTCAAAAACCATCCCTACACACATTATTGTTTATCTTTTTTACTACAGAATTATCAGGGGGAGTCTATACAGCAACTCATAATCTCACCAGGCTTGGCTCAGGTTTTCCAAAGCTGCTAACCTTAATCCCATGAAATAATTGAAATATCCTATTTCCCCATATATACTCACCTCTTGTTACCAACTTATTATAACTAGCTTGGCCTACCAGATAAAAAACCACACGGAATAGGTAGTTTATAAACAATAAAAAATTAGTATCTCATGGATGTTCACTGTCTGGCTCTAGAGAGGGTCCTCTTCCCGTAGCAGACAGATGAGTTTTCTCGGTCTTTTCTCACAGGGATGGAGAGTACTGATCTCTTCACCTTCCTATAAGACACTGACCTGTCCATGCCATCTCTTCATGGCTCAACCACTACTCAATGCCTTCCTGACACCTTCACATGGAGGATTTAGTCTTCAACATAAGGAGCTTGGAGGAACATAGACTTTCAGTTCATAACATAACCTTTCAAACATTTTCAATGTGCTGTCAGTATGGGCACTTCATTCTTAATGTGCATTTCCATGGTTAGGGGGCAGTGAGCAGTGTGCATTTCCATGGTTAGGGGGCAATGAGCAGCTTTTCCTGTGCTGGTGTCTGCTGAGAGCTGCTCCTTCATGCCTCTCATAAACATTGTGTGTTTTCTTTTCACAGTGTCAAAAAGATTCTTTCACATGAACAGTATTAGCTTCTGTCATTCACATGTATTGCAAATATTCTGTCACTCTACTGCTTAATATTTCTACTCCATGTTTCATATATTATCTTCTGCATTGATTTAATTTTATAAGTTTATAATTACATAATTCATAATTTTCAGAGATCAAATCTATAATCTAACTTTTATGGTGCCTCATAAGAGCAAATTTAGTAAAGATCAATGTAAATATTATCATACTCGAGAATTAAAGTTCCATTAAAATCCCCATTGATGAAGATTGTGAGATTTAGAAAATAAGATCACATTAAAAAAATAGAATCTTTTGAGTGAGGTAACCCAGACACAGAAAGACAATTATCACATGTACTCACTCATCGGTGGTTTTTAAACATAAAGCAAAGAAAACCAGCCTACAAACCACAATCCCAGAGAACTTAGACAACAATGAGGACACTAAGAGAGACTTACATAGATCTAATCTACATGGGAAGTAGAAAAAGACAAGAACTCCTGAGTAAATTGGGAGCATGGGGACCTTGGAGGAGAGTTGAAGGGGGGAGGGGAGAGGCAGGGAAGGGAGCAGAGAAAAATGTAGAGTTCAATAAAAATCAATAAAAAAAATTTAAAAAATAGAATCTGAGGAACTTGAATCAGAACTAAACCAATTCAAGCTATTAAAATATATTTTATAGTCATCAAAATAAAATAATAGAGAAATCCTAATTATCTTAGGTTCACAACAATGGATGCTAAAGTATTACTCTCTATTTAACATTTCTGTTTGAAACTTCTGCATGTTTCTTCAGATTTCAGTGTGGTGATTGTCAATTCCACTTAGTTTCTCCCTTTGCCTAGTTTCCATTCAAATGCTCAATGCCTCCTTGATTGCATGACTCAGAAACAGCTTCCTACTCCTTCCCAACCACATGCCTGTCAAATCCTCTCTCACAGGCAGTCCCTCCTCACCTCCTCCTCACAGATGTCACCTGAATACTGCTCAGCGATTACTGTGTGCTCTCATCCTTTGTCTCCCCAAGGATTTGCTGCAAAAACCTCCAGCCTTCCTCTGCCATCTGCTCTACCTCTGCTTTCTATTCCCAAGTCCCAATTTCCTCTTCTGCTAATTGTCCCCAGCAGAAGTGACTCACCATCCTCACAATTCTGTTTTTCCAAAACTAAAATTCCAGCAGTTATCAAGCAGGTGTACCAAAGTCAATTTCACTCTATTTTAGTGTATTTTGAAGTTGGAGAAAGATTGCCACATCTGACTGTAGTTTGGAAAATCATAAGCACAATCACTAACAGGGAAGATGCTGGTCTGGTTTAACAACCAAAGAAATGAATGTTAATATACTAATGTTATATAAGCTTGACATGCACTAACAAAATGATAATGAAGACACAGAATGGGAAAATTCATGCAAGACAACAGAAATATTCATCAAAAACAGAAGAAGCTAATGTCAGCATTATCTTTATCATCCTTAATTTTTCTAAAACAATCAGGCACTGAAATCAGAGACAAAGATAATTCACTTAGACCAAGCTGACCGTCCTCTGGAGTCGGAAGCTAGGAGAGGGCAAGCATCTCTTGAAACACATGGCTCTGAAGGAGGAGAGAGTCCTGAGAAAGCTAAGTTACACCATGCAGAGAAGAACGTGTATTTCCTACTCTCCATGTTTCCTAGCATGATGTGGAGATGCTGCCTTTAAAGAGCTCCTAGACATCCATGGCCCCAAATTCGTGGAATTTAGGTTGACAGGAAAGAGTGCTGGACCTGATAGGTTTAGGAAGGTGAACTGGCCGGGCAGTTCACAACACCACACCACTTCTTCCTACATTTGAATATCATAGGCCAGATACACCCGAAGAAAACCCCTTACAGAAAATGCTGCTAATTTTACGTTTGCCTCTAGCAGGTGGAACAATAACTCATTCCCAAGCCCCTTTGTTCAGATATTTATCATAGAACTTGACACTCTGCTTTGAAGATCCATGTATAAACCATGTGTGGTAAGTGATTCCAGGAGGGACTGGGGAGGGATGAGGGAAGGGAAGAAGCCAGCAAGGGTGCTGTGTCTTTTCACTGCTGGTCTCAAGACAAATCCTAAGGGCCCTAGGGGATCACTTATACCACAGCATCTGTTCTGACACAAGGCAAAGATGCCAATGAACTAAAAATGCTGCACCAGCATGCAAGTTGACACTCTAATGAAGCTACGGAGGTACAATTTATGATGTCTCTGGTCCTGATTTCAAATAATGCTTAAGGTCAAAATTAATTCAAGGAAACAGGGTTCCAGGATTCACTCCCTCCAGGCATTGAAAACTTCCTTGGCTATAACTGGGGAGAATTAAAAAATTGACAAGATGAATCATGGATTTGGTGCCAATGTACAAAGTGGATTTCCAGCAGTCTGATAGCCTCAACAATGAATCTGATAATTTTGACAATGGAAATCAAACATTAGGATCATTCTGACATTATTGGAAATCATACAATAAGGATATATCTCTAATTTTATAATTGTAGATATCATAAGTGGTGCCACGAGCCTAATAGCATTACAGGTATAATACTCTTATAACCACAATACCACAATCATAACTAATCAGCCTCATGCCTTAATTGTTATCATAGGCTTTATCCTATTACATCTGATGTCATAACTCTGATATATAATACATTGCACACTAAGGACGAATTGCACTAGAAAGAATCTCAGTCTCATGAAGTAGGTCTACCTGATGTGCATTCTCTGCATAAACATCAGTGACCGGCTTTCTATTGCTTTCCCACTCAGACAAAACCCCTACCTAATCCAGACATTTCTAAAACAAATTTTAAATAATATAAGAAATCAAACTTCCATCTTAAGCTTGATTCTGGTTTATTTGAAAATACAAGAATTGTTGTACATCCAACTTCCAAAATTGTATTCAACGTGTTATATACATATTCTTTCATTCATGCATGCATTTATTCTTCAGAAAACATTAGTTTTGCACCTGATGTCTGCCAAGTACTACATTAGACTCAAGGGATGTTAGACAAACAATGCAGAGTCATTTCTCTGAAAAGTGCAGATTTAGCAAGAGAGACAAAGCCAAGAGACAGATTCTTCAATGCGGAGTGTCAAGAACGATGATAAATGTCTGAACAAAGTGGCTGTGGGGATGAGTTATTTCTCTGCTTGCTAGAGGCAAACGTACAAATGGCAGCATGTTCTGCAAGGAAAAGACACTGTGTGTCCTCACTCAACTGTGAGAGGCCTCCAAGTCATCAGTCTCCTGTTACAGCTGCCCCTTCCGATAGCAGAGGAACCCCCTGAGCAATCCTGTCAGTACAGAGTGAAGGAAATCAAGGCTGGAGGTGGCAGTGTGGGAGAAACCATCGGCCGCGCACACTCCTTTCTCTCACTCCGTCTGAAAGACCATTAGAAGGCCTGCATGTGCCTGCCCTTGAAAGGAATCGCTGTCATCTCCGTTCCTTTATCTTGCTTCAGTGCATCACTGTCATTTAGGTTTTGGTTTTGTTTTTTGTTTTTTTTTCTCCATGAAGATTTATTTACCCAAGATTGAATCTTGTCTTCCAGTTGTGTTTAATGTTTTCAAACTTGAAGTGGGTTTACATCTAAATGATAGTGTAGCTATTCCTTGAGAGGAAAGAAGGTTGTTTTTCTGATTTGTTTTCTCTAATCTACTAGAATTATTCTCTCAGAAAAAAAAAAAAGTTGTTACTTGTTATCAGAACCAGGATGGATAGTGAAACTTAGGGAGTTCTCTGAGAAGAGGTTTGCCCAGGACACAATAAAAGAGAAGGAGCTTTGATGATTTTCCAGCCAGATACGCTCCTTAATTAGATCCACACACACTGACAGGCAGGAGACAAGCCAGTGAGGGTGCTGCTTGTGCATCTCACCATTCTAGTCACTCCTAAGCAGCTCACTAGCCCCAAGGAGGTAACTGACCACACCAGCTTTTAATAATAAGAAAGTAATGATCTCATTTACCTCATAAAAATACAGGCCCACTTGAAAAAGGCACCAAAGTCTTTGAAAATCCAAAATGTCTTAACTGAAACCACCCATAAACTGAAATACAAGTTATACACTTTCCACATGTAATATACAGAGAACACATCCCTATTCCAACCAGGAAGATGTGGCCATAGAATTTGGGTAGAAGATTATGGTTTAATGTATTTGAATGTCAACATCACAAAGGGGCAAGTTGTGACCATTATTTTTAATTGCCAGTTTGATAAACTGTGGGATCACCTGGGAAGAAGGTCTCAGTGAGGTACTGTCTAGGTCACATGTCCTATGGACATTTCTTGGGGGGGGGGCTCACTGTGCCTTGGTTTGGAGCCCTGGACTGTGTAAGTATAAAGGGAGCTGAGCAGTACATTTCCAGGCAAGCTTCCTCTCTGCTCTTGACTATGGAGGTCTTATGACGGTTGCAAGTCCCTGCTGCCTTGACTTCCCTGCTATGATGAGCTACAGGCTGGAATTGTGAGATAAAATAAGCACTTTCTTCTTTTTTTTTTTTTCATTGAATCACATCAGCTTCGTGTGGATGAAGGTAGGAGACTTAGATAGGAATGAAAGAATTGAACAGATGAAGAAATTAGTGTAAAGGAAAGGAGGAAATATGACTAGGAGTGGAGTTAATACTCACTTGGTCTAGGGTATGTCATGGTGGAACATAAAAAAGGAAGGAAGGAAAAGAGGGGGAGGAAGAAAAGAAGGAGGGAGGGAGGGATGGACGGAAGGGAGCAGTGATTAGAGTGGGAAAGGGCAGAGGTCATCCCCTTTGTGTGACAAAAAAGACCAATAACAAGCTTTCACACTCTTCTTTCCAGAACCTTCCACTATGACATCCCCTAGCCCAAATGAGTATTGACCTCACTCTTAGTCATAAACCCCTCTGCTTTATCCTAATTTCTCCACCTGTTTAATTCTTTCTTTCCTATCTAAGTCTTCTGCCTTCATCCACATGGAGTTGATGTGATTCAATGAAAAAAAAATAACAAAAGCAAAAAGCAAGATGCAAGAGAAATAGAAAGACATGAAAGCAGAATAAACAATAACTGGAGGAATGATACACTCTCTAAGATTGCTGGAACATTTGAGGCCATCTAGCTCCCTCACTGCCCAGGCTATTGATAATAACAATCTAACTTAGCGTAAAGGACTGTGTACAACCAGCAGGCTGGGGAGCTTGCAGTCACCTGGGCAGTACATTAGTAATACTTACACATGAGACCCGTTAGCAAGACTGACATTCTGGGTAGAGTATGAAAAGTTAAAAAGAAGTACTTGTTTCCAGTCTTTAAAAAAATCCAGATAAGCTAAAGATTATGTTTTTAAACATTTAGAACTAACATTGTAAAACACTCAAATTAGTGAGGTTCTGTAAAAATGAGATACATGTCTCAAAAACAAAACACTATAACCACCCTTCTCCCTAGTGGGGCAATGGAGAGGCAGAAGTGTAGACAAAAGTTTCTCTCCCACCCAGTCCTGCAGTCCTTCAATCCCAAAGAAACACACAGAGGCTTATATTAATTATAAATTGCTTGGCCTATTAACTCAGGCTTATTATTAACTACCTCTTAAACTTAAATTAACCCATAATTCTTGTCTATGTTTAGTCACGTGGCTTGGTACCTTTTCTCAATGCAGCATTCTCACCTTGCTTCCTCTGCATCTGGCTATGACTGACTCTCTGCCTTCCCTCTTCCCAGAATTCTCTTAGTCTGGTTGTCCCACCTATACTTCCTGCCTGGCTACTGGCCAATCAGCATTTTATTAAACTAATACAAGTGACAAATCTTTAGAGCATACAAAAGCATTATCCCTCACACAGAGGAATTGGTAATAAAAGGAGATAAGGAGAAACCAGAGGAACTAACTATAAAATTGTAATTGTCATTGTTGTGATCTGAAAACCTCCTGTAATTCATGTGCTGAAATGAATACAGCAGTGTTAAAAGAAAGAAGGGGCATTGTGATCCCATTCATGGCTTAAAGGGTTAACTGGTTACCTCTGGAATGGCTCTCATGTAAAGTGAGTTCTCTGGCATACTTTCTCTGTTTCATCCTGAGAATGACCTAAACCACATCTTGATACCAGAAGGTATTCTACCAATACCATGCTCTTGAAATTAAAAGCCTCCAGAACTATGAGCTATAAAATCTTCTATTCGTTATACATTTCCCAGTCTGTGGCATTTACGTGTAACAACAGAATACAAACCAAGATCACATGCGTTATAGATTAAGATCCTAAGGGTCTCAAGTAAAAGGATGAGTCTGTATCCACTTAACTTCTTCAAAGGACTTCGGCAAACACAACAAAGACATGCCTCCTAGAGAAAGAAAGGTTGAATGCATCATTTCAAGCACCGAGGGCATTGCAGCTGCCTATGAAGGCTAGGGACAAAACAGCAGAAAAAGATATTTTATTGCATAAAGCCAGGACTAAAAACAGAGAAAAACGTCCATGATCTAAAACTTGGCAGGCAAGTTGTACAGTAGAGAAGGACTGATGGTAGTTTAGAAAGCTGCTAGCTATGCTATAAAGTATAGAAAGATGGCCAGAGTCTGTCTGCTTCAAAACTCTCATGTCAGCATCAAGGAATTACTGAACCCATGGTCAAAACATGAGAAAATGTCTTTATACAACCGATTTTGGGGTTGTTTTGGCTTCATTTATTGTTGTGGTTGCTGTTGTTACTATTGTTGTGAGATAGGCTTGAATTGGCCCTGTAGCTGCACCTATGGATGAGTTTGTACTCTTAATACTGTTATATACCTCTATACCAAGCTCCATGGTGCTTTAAAATGCATTGTTTGAGAATTTCATATGTGAGAATAGCATGTTTTATCTAATCTGCCCCTCTCTCCCTCCCTTCCTAATTCTCCCATACCCCCACACCCACTTTTCCCACCCACCCTCCAATGCACTCTTTGAAGCCACTGAGTCTGCTTTCTGTTGCCAGGATGTGCATGTCCCCAGGGCTAGTCACTGGAGCTTGGATGCCTATCGGGAGCTGCATTGCTGAAAAGAACCAAATCTCCTGCCACCAGAGACCATTGATTGATGAAGCTCCTCAGCTGGGACTTCATGAGCAAATCCCCAGTCCATGTTGGATTTTTTGCTGACTTGATCGTATGCACTATTGTACAAGCAGCCACAGGCACTGTGAGTCCATGTGTGCAGGAGCCCTGTTGTGCCCAGAAACCAGCTTTGCAACAGTCATCCACCACCTCTGGCTCTTCCAATCTGTCTGGCCCCTCTTCTGCACAGATGCCTGAGCCCTGGGGACAGGAAAAGAGAGAGGGAGGGAGGAAGGAAGAGAGAGGGAGGGGAGAAGGGAGAAAGGGAGGGAGGGAGGGAGGGAGGGAGGG